>CAEGAE010009566.1:0-18786 GCA_903067095.1 Girardinus metallicus | reverse complement strand
TTTATCTAAAAGGTAGACAGAAAGAAAAGAGAGAGAGAAGAAAGAGAGAGAGAGACAGGGAGAGAGAGAGAGAGAGAGAGAGAGAGAGGGGCCCAGGAGCTGCACACAAGCCCCCGCTTCTCCGCCTCTCTTCTCTCCATCACTGCCTCACCTGCTCCAGAAGCTCCCCACTCAGCTTTAGGGGGGGATTTAAATATATTTAACTGTAACATAACTTTTATTTATGCATATATAAAAATATTGGTGAGACAGATAATCTGTGAGCAGATCAATCTCTTCCTCCTCCTCCCTGAGCTGCTATTGCTGTCTGAAGCAACGAGAGCCAGGAGGAGGACTTAACGCTGTCAATCATCCTCATGTACTGTTGCTAAATGCGCTAACGGCATAGAAACAACCCACCATTACAGGAAAAACATAATCTGCCATCATCTGTGGCCGTTAATTAGAACTGGAAGAAGACATAAGAGGTTGATTTTTTTCACAGAAGTGGCTATGAGACAGTACAGTCTCATGCTATACTGTCATGACATAGTGACAGTTTCAACAAACTGTTTCTCTGTGTTGTACAAATGTTTCTGCAGAACTGTCAGAGTGATGAACCTCAGGGTAAACTGGAAAAGTGTGGAAGTGAAAAACTGATATTTTTGATTATGTAAACTTGTATATAATTTAAATTTAACAGCAATATCAATAAGACGGCGAACAAAAAGGTTTTCCTCCTCAGCTAATTTAAAAAGGTAAAATGTGGAACAAGAGAAAATGGCAAATAAGAAAACACTATGTAAAAACATTGCTATAGAAAAAATGCTTGTGAAATGCTCTGGGCTGTGTTTAGTACAGATAAAGTCAGGATTGGGGATGAAAATCAAAAGGACTGATGTAGTTGGTCTGTGATTTTGTTCTAGCAGAAGTCTGGTACAAATGCATTGAGAGAATCTTTTCACTGTAAAGCAGATGGCTCTATACAGATACAAAAGGTTTATTGTACACCAAAGGAGGAATTTGTCAATAGTTTCATCTCAATAGAAAATATATGAAAACCTATTTAAAAAAAAAAATAGAACATAACACATCTGAAAGATGATATTGATGTGAAATCAAATGCGCTTGCTAGCAAGTTACATTCATCAAAGTCTTTAAACGGCTCTTTGTTATTTCTCCAAAAGGGGAAATAAATGTTGCCATAACTCGTAATCATCTCAGTATTTTCAAAGAGTCGTTGTGGATTGTGATTCTGTGGGCAGGAAGGCAGCAGTCAGGGTGGCAATGGATCTAAAAAGCCTCTGACAAAACAGCTCAGCTCCTCGACAGCAGAGAGACAATGTTCAACACGTCTTGGGTCACATCATTGGTTGTTGGCAAGTACTGCTAATCCACCTCGTTTGCTTTTGCTGTTCCTCTCTGAATCTCTGTTAGGTTAGAAAGTCTGGGAGAGAGATGTTCGAATCGAGGACATGACGGTTTAAGCTTCCTTCTTCTCTCTCTGCTCTTTGGTTCTGCTCTGGATCCATCTGATCTCCTACCCAGATTAATGTTGAACTGCAGACCACTGAATGGTATGAGACAAAAGGGTCCAATAGACTGATTGAACAGGGACTGCAAAATAAAAATTTAAAAAAGGTTCCATTTGCATCTCAAACAGTAGCTCTTTAGAGTCATCCAATGAAAGGAAATGTAGTTTGGTTTCACGGATTCCTAAGAGGTTTTAAGATATGCTGAAAGGTTTCACTTCACCGTAGCAACCATGCAGGTGCAAAGAGAAAAACAGAAAAAGGACATAGGCACTTCTGAAGTTATTAGGGATCATCTATTGGATTACCAATATTAATCAATGAATACAAGCAAACCCTAAATTACAAATATGTCATAAGCAACCCTGCAGAGCATCATAGAGTTAATTTGTAGTGGTTGTATATTTTTTGTTTTGTTTTTTTAGAGGTACTGTGTTATGAAAGGGGTTCTGATTAATGCTGTCCTGGTCCAGTCTACTAGTTTAGATAGATTAGTATGTTTTTGTGGTTTTGCAGCGCTCTTTCAACTTTTAGATGATGGACTGAACAGAGTTCAGCGAGGTGTTCAAAGCTTGTGATATTGTTTTCTAACCTAACCCTGCTTTAAACTTCTTGTTACGGTCCTCCCAGCTCTGTCCTTATAGAGTTCTGATATCCATCCTGTGAGTGAAACAATCCCCAGTAAACCCCAACCTTTTCTCCCCTTGGCACCCAGAAAAACTTCCTCCAAGTTTCCAAGGTTGCTGGATTCCTTGGTGCCAAGAATTCATTTTAATCATGTAAAGCCTCACTTCCTGTTTCAACGTTATTATAAATCCTCAGACTGTTTAAATCTGCAGAATTTGGCTGGTAAACTATCTGGAGAAGAAGCTGCTGATCTTTTTGGAAATTCCATTTATTGTCAATAAATACTCTGACTTTTGGCATTGAATTATACAAGAATCATTTTGTATGCGATTGCGTTCACTTAAGCTGTTAAATATCAGACGATTGTTCACATAGATTAAGCAACAATATGCAATTTGAATGTTTCTGAAGTAGACCCAAATGCAGAGAGGAAGGCAGCAGGTGATTTTTGAATATTCAATACAAAAATGTTGAAAAAGGCAAACTTACAAAAATGCGGAAATCCAGAACGGAACAAAAACAAACCATAACAAAGCAGCCAGGACACTAAATAAAAGCTACACTAACAGAGAATGACTATAAACAAGAAATGAACATAAGCAGGAACACTAAGAGGAACAAACCTAAAGGAAAACAGGAACAAGACAGATTTAACCAAAATAAGAACACAAAAATAATAATGAAAATCAACTCCACAACCCGAGACCCTAACAAGCACAGTTTACAGCTACAACTCTCCACAAAGTTAATGCTGCTGTCCTTGTTAGTACATTTGTGAAAAGATAGATTCATTATCGTCAGGTTGGAAGAGAGAAACTGTCAAATTCATTTATGCATTTTTTTAGGCAAGCTTGATCCTATGTGATAACATTCCTCTAAAGAACAGAACAGAAAGTTTGTGTGTGTTGAACTTAATCATTTGATTTCCAAGGATCCAGCAGCACAATCACAAGAAGATTCTCTGTTTCGATGTGGGTAATTATCAAGCAAGAAGAAAAGAGCTCTGTCCCTGCTGAGTGCATGACTAGAAAAGTTCTGCACAAGCACACCAACTCAAACTCAACAAAGCTCAGTGGAAACGATCGCACCAACCTGGTTGAATTTAATGGGACTCCCCGGGCCACGCCACGGCAAATAACAATTGACCTTGACTTTGTGTAAACATGTTTTACGGGGCTGGAACCATTTTCCAGCTTCTGCTCTCATTACTCACTTACACACTCTGTCACTTGCCAGTTTTCTTAACATCCAAACCAGGTTACCCACAATGCAATACAATCTAAATAGACCCAACAAGTACACTGCATTCTAGGCAGAATACAGCATAAAGGACCTTCTCTATAATGTAGTTAAATACTTCAAAAAAACTGAATATGTTGGTATGGCATATTTTTTAAATATTAGAAAATAATAAAGTTCACAGCAAAAATTCAAAGTCTTACCAAGTAATTTTGGTCTGGTTTCTAGTGCAGACATCTTAATACACTTGATTTAATACAAAACTGACTTAAAAGTAACTTTTCAGCAAGACATAGAGACTTGTTTTAAGTAAGTAATTTCTCAATATTAATGAAAAAGGACTTGTTCCATTGGCAGGGAAATTAAATTATGACATGAGAAAAATGTCTTGTTATCAGTGAAATAATCTGCCAATGAAACTAGTACTAGAAATAATTTACTTAAAACAAGTCTCTATAACTTGTGAGTTAGTTTTGTCTTATTTCAAGTGTACTAAGATATTTGAAGTAGAAATCAAATCAAGAAAACCTGATAAGATTTGTGTTTTTGCAGTGTGTCAGTCAATGTACAGCTTTGAATTAAATGTGACTACATTTTAAAATGTATACAAATTTTTGTATTGCCATTAAAGGCAGACCGCCTAATTTTTCTGCCTTCATTTCCAAGAAAAAGACAGAGCTCTTGTCAGAAACGTTTTGTCCATTTTGCAGAGTTCCTGTTCTAGCAGGACAGCGAACTGGTGCTCAAAGGAAGGTCCAAGCTGTAAAAGTTTGACTAGCCCAGACTGAAACCTGATAGCGCACCTCTGGGAGGACTAAGAGTGGAAAGTGCAAGATAGACCATCTTCTCCAACAACAGTGCTTGACCACATCTATGCTCATCTGGATCAATGGTCCGGTTAAATATTTAGAAAGCCACCCTCAGAGGAATTGACGCTGCAAAGTCTGTCCATTGGAAGAATAGATGAATTATTTGTCGCCCGTCTTCTTTGCTTAACAAACAGTTGTGGCCTCTTTTGGGAGAAAGTAGATGCTTCAGAATATATTGGGGTAAGCACAACCTCCGAGCTGACTCAGACAATAATTAAATTCACAAAAATATAGGCGTTATGTAAGTTTTAGGTTTTTTTAAAGTCAAACAGTTAAATAATGTAGCTGCCAGTCACTGACTGACAAAGTTACATTATAAAACTTTAAAGGGACCAGAATGAGTCATTTCCACCTACTTCTGCTGAAGTGGTTAAACAGCCCCAGCAGGGGGAGGGAGATTAGACTCCCTCCCCCTGCTGGGGTTACAGTTTCCAGGTAACATAAGAATACGTAATATTGTAATTATGTTTTATCAAAAAAAAAAAGAAAAAGCATTATTTATGAAGAAGGAGGTGACCCAGATAATAAATAACTACATATAATTGTTGTTTTTTCAGAGGCTTGAAAACCTAGAAAAAATAATAATAATATTGATAGTCATTTAAATTGTGAGGCAAATATAATAGAAAATTTAAATTATATTACTACATAAATGAAGATTTTTTTAAAAAATTTTTTAATAACTTAATCTTTTTTTATCCTCTGAAGTGAGGATAAAACATGTTGATTACTTCAACATGTTTTAATTAAAATCTTGAAAATCAGCTGAAAGACTGGTCTGCCTTCATTTACACGCAGCATGAACAAAATACCTCTGACACCAGACTTATAAAGCACTTTTCAGGACATTCAAGACACTTTACATGCAATCAATCAATTTTCATTCACTCACCAATGGTGGCAAGCTACTAGATAGTAGACTGTAAATTTATGCCTAAAAATGTTTCCAATTCAAGCTGGTAACAAATGGACGTGGATTTTAAGAGTTAATTTTCTGACAGACTGATTCAGTCAGATCATCATCAGATTCAACCTGAGTTAAGAAAAGTTTTATCTGTTTATCTTTCAGAATATGTGCAAAAAAAGTTACTGCACTTTTTTTTGCAGTAAAAAAAAGTGCAGTAGGTTTTTTACTCCAAAAAAGTAAAAAAGTTACTGTAACTTTTATTTTACATATTTAAAGGTATGGGTGGAAGGTTATTTTATTTTTGCAGGCATTTTGCTTTCATGATGTGATCCATGGACAGCTGTTGCTTTCACGTTGTGTATTCTATACTGTGATTAGACCGTGTTTATGATATGGTTTCATAAATATGTCAAGAAATATCCGATATGCACCTTAAATGTGTTTTTGTTAATAATTTCCCAGTTTTGCTTTAGATTTTTTTATTTTATTCTTTTGCTTCTATAGCTTATAGTTTTCTAATTTATTTATTTCTGTCATATAAAAAAAAACAAAAAAAAACTGGTGTCTATCTGCATGGAGTTTCCATGTTCTTCTTGTGTGTGCCAGTTCTCTCCTGGTACTATGGCTTCCTCCTACAGTCCAGAAACGCGACTGTTAGGTTAATAGATATCGTCAAATTGCCTCTCGGTAAGAGTGGGTGTGAGCCTGGTTGTTTATGTCTCCATGTTGCTCTGCAGATAAAGACACCAGCAGGGAAAACAAGGGATAAACAACAGATGGATCTATTCCTTGTTCTGCCTTCAGAAAACAGAACAAAAAGTAATAGGTACAGAACCAACAACATTTCACTAAACAGATTTGATCAATAATGATAAAAAGAGCTTTGCAGAGAAAACATCTGAACTAGTATTGATTGATAGTATTGATTCACTGTATTAAAAAAAGTGCATGTTTTAGTCAGAGTTATTGTTGTTTTCAGTGAGCCTGTGTTTATCCGCTTTATCGTTCTCAAGTGATCTGGTGAAAAAGACATGAATTTAACAGCAATCTTTTGTTGCTGCCTTTTTAGCTTTCACAGTTGTTTGTATCAACATGAATGTGATGCATTTTAACCACACTGAGTGAACTTGAAAACATGATAACCACTTGTAGTTTGCGACTGTGAATTGTCGAAGCACAAAAAGCAGAAACAGCAGGGGTTCCGTTTCACAGGCCAGGGAAAATGATTTTGTGTGATTTTCTTGTCAGTCACCGAGTCGAACACAAATTCCTGGTATTTTTGAGTCAAATATGGGGCCATTTGAAAGCTGTAGCATTTGCTCCAAAATTAGTGATTAACAAGACAGTCATCCCAATTACAGCAGCAAATCTACAACAGAACAGTTGAGGAAAAACCAGGAATACGGTGTTGACGTGGCCCAGTTAAAGTCCAGACCTCAATCTGACTGGAATGATGTTGTGGGACCTTCAGGGAGCTCAAAGAAAGTCCTTCAGACCTCAGTGAGGTGAAATCCCAGCATAATGAAGAATTGTTCATCTCATAATCTGAAGCCGATTTCTAATTCACATCCTTTGATTCAGCATTTATTCAGCACAGGGATATTTTAACAGTTTTTTTAATAGAATAAAAATAATAAAAAGTTTCTCTTTTCAAAATCTAACATGCTTTGAGTTGTTAGTTCAATTAAAAGAGTAATTTAAATAGTTATTTTTTTATTATTAAGACTGCTTTAGACTCATGCAAGAGGAAAAAACTCATTATGTAGATGGTCAAATCAGAAATTGAATTTCTGATTTGATTAACAGACTTAAACAATAAAGTCAAGTTCCGTTAATCTTTTTTGATAAAAGTTTTTTTTTATCAAAGAAACCATTTAGATCAAATCATGTCATTAACTTCATTCCCATTGCAAAGATAATGTAAGGTAATTTTATCTATGTAGCACATTTTCAGCAACCAGGCAGTCCATGGTGCTTTACATGAACTAGAAGGAAATAAAAAACAAAACAGAAAAATGTATAAAACTACGTATTGGTTCCTTGTGTTTAAGAGTAAGGAGTTTCTCTAGCTCTTGCTCCAATGTCAAAAGTTTAAAGATAGATTTTGATCTAAGGTAATGAGGAGTTTCTCTGGATTCTAAGTTTGTTCTAAATCCTTTGCACAAAACTTTTTGATGAAATTGAAATTGAAAAAATGCAAATTTATGGAAAATTGTGGAGTAAAACTTTACAGAACTATGTATGCTACATGAATGACAAAGTCAACTTGTGATGAAGTGTGTGATGAAGTGCGATGTCTTGTGGAGCAGGCAGGCTACATACAGCCTAAGGCAACATGAGCGATTTGCTGCTGTATACAAACTGGCATGATGTGAAAAAACAGTTTTGTGAAATACACCAATTTCATAAAAAGATCAATAAAGAGGAATAAACATTACACAAGAAATGAAAAATGACTTTTTTTCTCAGCTGTGAGGGTTCTGCTGGCCAAATGGCCGTCGTCAAATGAGAATCAACAATAACAGCTCCAGACTTTTGCCCGATAAGGTCTGCTATGTTACAGCTATCTATGTGCTTTTTTAATAAACATAAAGAGAGCAGGAATACTGAGACCAGTTGCTCTCTCCAATTCATTTTCTGGAGCCAGGCACATAACATCTTATGAAGATTTTATAAAGTCCAGTGTTTGATTGGCTCTTGAGGAGTGTAGCGGAGCTGGAGGGCAGCTGGAGGGGCCGGGCAAAACAGGAGGGGTACTGGGCAGAACCGGAGGACGCCTGAGCAGAACTGAATGTTGAGAGAGCAAAGTGGCACCGGTCGGCTGGGTGCGGCTGATAAATTAAACGCTGATGTGCTTTAATGGCTTTGGAAAACTTTTTGTAGGTGCTTTTGATCGGGCATGAAGGAAGCCAACAAGCCGTATGCCTCCCTGGAAACATCTTCAAACCTAAGAATACTGTCACCTTGGAAAAAAAATCTCCCATTTAAAGGGCAGGTGTTACGTAAAATCAAGTTTTTACATCATGTTATAATGTTATTCCCTCATCATAAACATACCTGGACTGTTCAAGCAAGTTTGAGGAATCATTGAATCTCCTACCGCTCTGGGGTGCCTAAATGCTTGCTGCCTATTTACCCAAAGTTCTTTGGATCTGCAGTCCTCAATAGTGAAGGATCGTGTATTTTTCCTCAGAGTTGGCTTCTTATTTTTTGCTGCTCAGCTCTCACTCTCAGTGACTCTGCCCTGCTTATAGCAGAACTCTGTTTTGATAGACAACATGACGACCTTGTGGCCAAACACACGATCATACTATAATGTGAAAACAGAGCAGGGGACAGATTCAACAGTCAGGTGGAGAATCTGTCCTCAGTAGACAATGGTAAGGAAAACAGTGCGTCGCAAAACAGCATAAATATAACTGACACCTGTAAACAAAGCAGCAGCTGGATACAGTTTAAAGAGATTATGCAATACTGTATATTATACAATAATAAATTATTTTTATGTCTCTGCTGGGTAGATTTGTTTGCGCAGTTTTGTTAAATTGATTTAGTGTCAAATAAATAAGAGTTTAATTCAAATATTATACAAAAGTCAGCGTGCCTGCTTTTGTAAATTCATAAAATTATGCAATTATAAGACTCCTCGGAAAAACACTGAATACAAAAGAATTTATTCACAAAAAAAAGTGAACTTAAGTGCCAACTTAAGCTAATATTTGATGCTGCAAATTAAGAGTCGTTTGGGTTCCTGAAGAGTCAAACTTCCACTCACCGGTTCCCAAGCCGATTTGCCCCCACCACTCCGCTCCTCCAGACTAGTGGCAGCAGCAATTACTAAACTCCTGGTGGAAATCAGCATAATGGAGGAGTATTGTTGTGATACATGCTGAAGGCAGTGTAGGGAGTGTAGGGAAGAGTAGGAACTTCTTAAAGAGACAGAGGTCAATTTGACTTACTGACAGGTAGGTAGGTAGGTAGGTAGGAAGGTGGGAAGGTAGGTAGGAAGGGAAAAAAAGAAAAGCCAAAATACTTTTACTGGCACAAATGTTACATTTACAACAAAGTAGTGTGCAAAGTAGTATTGCACACTACTTTGTTGTGTGCAATAAGTCATTGATGGGTATAAACTTTTAAACCTTCCTGCTCTACATTTCAGAGGTTCTTCTCAGAGCTACTATTTCACACTCCAGCAGACAGAACATTGAATGAATAATAAATAAGTATGCTGCTTTTCTGCAGTAACACAGGCACCATACCTAGAGGGCAAAAAAAAAAAGTTTCCTCAAGAAAATGGAAACGTGATGCCCCTCTGTCAGCAGTTGGGGTGGCCTGATGTGCTGACAATCTCAAACCCTAAGCAGGTATAACATGGAGGATGTGTGTGTGCGAGTGCGAGTGCGGGTGCGTGTGTGTGTGATCCAACAACTTCTGGATCACTCTAGAAACGATCCATCATTCAGACTTTGATGGTTGCCTTCCAGTGAAAAGCTTTTAAACAGAGTTGTGTGAATATGCCTCTCTTTAATTGTTCAGTGAGTTTAGTGGTTTGAAGAAATAAGCTCGATATCCTCCCCACCAAGCCTTCATTCAAAACTGTTAGCTGTAGGATGTGAATTGTCATTTTTCTCCTGACTCACCAAGAAAAGTTTCAGCTAATAGATTTAAAAGCCTCTGCAGACTTTTATCTCACACATTCCTCCCCTCTACCTTCATTAAGCCGCTCTTCTTTAGACATTCTCTCTCATGATTAAAGTGCAAAAACCTACCCTTGATGAGCCGATGAGTCTCATCAGCAATGTCCATGTCGCATTTCCTCTCAAATTATTGGCGCTAATGACTGAAGAGAATCACATCAACTGTGCATGGCAAAAGTATTTATACATCTTTTCCTCCAAACATGACACCTGACATTAAACCCAAACAGTTCAATCTTCATCGCATCAGACCAGAAAATCTTGTTTCTCCTGGTCTGAGAGTCCTTCAGGACCAGCTGGTGTGAACCTTTTATTAAGGAGTCGCTTTAGTCTGACCACTTTACCCAGGCCTGATCTAATTGGTGGATTGCTGCAGAGATGTTTCTCCTTCTGGAAGAGTCTCCTCTCTCCACTGACCAATGATGGAGGCTGCTGAGATCATTGGGTCGTTCAGAGCAGCTGAAATGCTTCTGGATCCTTCCTTAGGTTTGAGCCTCAAGACAATCCTTTCTCTGAGGTCTACAGACTTCCTGTTTGGCGTTTGATCTCTGACCTTCTGTCAGGTATGAACCTTTCCAGATCAAGTTCAATCAATTAAATTTACCGCAGCTGGACTACATCTAAGTTGTAGAAACAGCTCCAGGATGATCAGGGGAAGCAGCTTACTCTGGAGCTTCATGTCAAAGGCTGTGAATACTTACATAAATGTGATTTCTTGGTTTTCAAATTTTTTTTTTATTGAAAAATCTCCTAAAAAATGTCCACTTTGGCATAATGGGGTATATGTGTGCAGAATTTTGATTAAAGAGATTCATTTCATACAATTACAAACGTGGCTTTAGGATAAAATGTGGAAAAAGTGAAGCGGTGTTGTGAATACTTTCTGGATCCACCGCAGCAACCACAAACTTCTCTGGTGGAAAAAGAAAGAAATGAAGAAATGTAAATCATGTATTATTTTCCTTTACTTCAAAAATGATGATTGTGCTTGTGTTGGTCTGCCATATGAAAACTCCTAAACTCCTTAGGGGACATGGGGGATTTTTTTTTTCTTTTGCGCTACCTTGCAATGCCCTCTCAATAGGTTTTGTGTTCTCTGGCAATAATGTGCTGATTAGTTCATGCAGCATAATTGAATAATGAAATGAAAGTCTTTATTACGGTGCCCATCATCTGCTAATATATTAGGTTTTCGTGAGGTTTTTCCATGTATGTTAATGTCCCGTTGTGAAATATCTGATATTTTACATCTTTTTCTTTAGGATAGAAATGCACCACGAACCTAAACTGAAACTTTCCAAAAGTTGGAAAGAAAGAAAAAAATACATCCTAACAATTTCTGAGTTATTATCATAAGTCATCTGACAGTTTTGATTGTGTCTGTATTGTGTTGGTAACCTGAATGGTTTAAAGGGCCGTTTTTATGTGTAGTTCCATCTCAACTTTACACAAACAGACATAAACATTCAGAGAACAAATTGATTTCCAGTCAGTTTTTTGCACAAAAGAGTTAAGAATAAACACTGAGGCTCTTTAAGTGTATATATTTGAAATTTTTAATTGACATTTGTGACTGTACACAAAATAGACCAGCAAATATCGCAGTAAGCATATTGTGAGGGAAACGTGAAACTTATTTTGAGGTAGTGCAAAAGAATAAAATTTTACCCATGTTCCCTATGGGGCTCCGTAAAAAACCCAACAAAATACATTGAGGTAAAAAATTGTATTTTGTAAGATGCTGTAGAAGAGTTGTTTTTATTTGGAGTCAGCTGTAAAACTTTACAAGTCAAACAGTTTACTTTTTACAAATTGCACTTTACAAAACTCCACAACCTTGAAGTGCTTCTCATCTCAGTGAATATGTGAATGATTAATGCTTTGGAGCATCTAGCCTTAGAAGATCCTAGAAGTATTTAAGGTGAGATATTCCTTTATTGCATCTTTCACAAAAATAAATTCCTAGGGGTTGAGAGGGGACAACACAACAATATCTTGCTGAAGATAACATGGTGACCTCAGAGAGTCCATTTCATTTGTTAAGCATGAAACGTTTGTAGTAGTTTGGCACAAAGGTGAAATCACAAGACAGCTTCTCTCCCAGCTTTCCTCTTTCAGCCAGATGACCTTCAGCTCTGAGGTAAAGATGGTTCCTTCACTTATGCTTCAGTAACACCCCCACCATGTTCATGATATCAGGGCAAGACGACCGGGTCTGTGTTGTGTAATCATGCAGCACACTTTCCTGAGACCGAAGGAAAAGCCCAGAACCCATGTTAAAGTGTGGCCTACATATGCATCTGATTTGGGCATGAGGGGTGAATTTTGGCTCCGTTGGAGGCATGTGAGCAACTGCATATGGGTTTTTAATGAATGACTGCATGTCGGCCTGGGCATGGTTGTCTAATCCTGTGTAATCCCTCCCTGATGAAACCAGACACAGTTGAAATATTGGCAAAAGAGAAGGATTAGCGATCATAGAGTCTGCCAAAACATGTGATCCCAGCGTGAGCACATGCTTTACTCACATCTATGCAGCTGCCTGCTGGACCAGAGCAGCACTGCAGCGCCCAGCTTCAGTCCTCTGGTCGGGATGTGCAACTGCTCAAAGTATGTTAAATGATGCATCATCTGCAGCCATGAACAGACCCAGGGTTTTAATTGGACAACTTCTTAATGTGACCCGACTGCAGCACGCCTTATGATCTCACTGCGAGGACAGAATGTGAAGCTCAAATCGATTTGACTCACTTGAGCATACGGAGGATTAAACTCTGCCTTCTGGATGAAATAAATCAATTCAATCAAATCTGTGCTGCAGATAGAACAGGTCAGGGATGGAGGGGAGAGAGGATCGGCAGGTCGGACGTGTTTTAGAATGTGGACTCGGATAAACACAGCAGTGAGGAGCCTTGAGCTTACCTCTGCTCAGTCCCAGTTTCCTCTCAGATGGAAATGTGATAAAATCCCATCTCATCTACTTGATGAGTTTATGATGTTCACATACGAACAGAGCTGACTGATTAAACATGGCCTGATAGAAATCGGTCTGATCCAGATATAGAAAGTTCTCCATCAGAGCAAACTTACATCATCTTAGAAGTTTCATTTTTTTTATTGAGTTATTTCAAATGATTCATTTATAGTTTACGCTGTTAGCGACCACACGAGAAATGCTGACGCTGCGATTATGGCAACCAATAATCTAATAAAGCCAACTGTTCTTGGTCATCTTAAACATAATAACATGACTTTCAAATAAACATAGTGAAGTCTTTGCAATAATGTAATACATTTTTAAGTTGCTAACATGTTGAATATTAAACTACTGCAGTATAGAATGTACTAGAATATCTGAAATAAAAATTGAATATTGTGTAAAATTGTTTAATAATTTTTGCCACTCGTCTCAGAAAGTAAAATATCATTTTATAGAGATTCTTTACATGTACCAAAACATCTAACTGTTCAAGGGTTTAATTATAGTTTTGGAAGGTACAGAATATGAAAACGTGCTTCGGTTTCTGAGCTTCTTCTTCTAACAAAAACAGTCTTTTGTATTTTCTTTACCTTAACTTTGATGACTATTCCTGGCTCCTTCTGGTCCCAGTGATGATGTCATTAAAAAAACCAATTGAGTTACTCTTTTGAAGAAGGAAAACTGAAGAGGTCCAAAAAATACCATAAAATTTCACTTTGGAGAACAACAGAAAGGATCGGAGGCCTGATTCCCTCCAGCTGCAGCTGCTGAGACCTCCACAGGAAAGATTCATTCTGTCTGATGAAGGACAAGAGTCACCCTCAAACTATCTACGTAACAATTTAACAGATAATTACGTGACTGTGTCTATTTATTTTCGCCTGTATGAGAAGTAACTGATTTTAATCTATCTCAAAGAGAATGTTTTGAGATAACATATTTCACGTTTCAAAGGGGTTTTGAGGTGACTAAACTGTTTGCTGTTGAGTGTAAGAGAAAAAATTATCTTTGGCTTCAGAAAAACCTTCAAAAACCTTCAGAAAAGTGTAAAAAAAAAGTTCAAGCAGATTAAACTTCAGACAGCTAAGCAGAACCTAATAAAAAAGAAGCTTTACTCTGCCACAAACAAATCCCAGGAGTTTCAAACACAAGTCAGGAAAAGTTTTCCTGCTCATGCATTCAATTTTTATCTGCAATAAATATCCATGCTAACGTTACTTTCACCCTTCTCTCATATTTCAAAGTCTGAAAGAGAGCAGAAAGCAATGATGGCACCTTTCGAGCGCTTCTTCACTACTTCCTGTTTCAAAAGGTCGCCACTGCAGAAGCTTTAATCTCAGGGCTTGCAGATCCTGTCAAGCCCTGAGATTTGCATCACTAACACACTTCCATCGATTACTGATTCACTTTCCAAACATTAATTTGTGGTTCACATGGGCTTAAAACTAGTATCAAGTTCTACTACTGACCATATAAAACCAACAAACTTTTCCTTCAGCTGCTGTCTTCAGAGTAAGGCAGCATTGTCCCGACCCACCTGTAGCTAGAAGAAAGAAGACAACTGTGCTTTTTATTTTTGTTTTGTTTTTTTCTTTTTAGACCTATTGTGCTGTTTTAAATAGTTTTTGATACTGAAGGACATCAACTGTCAGGCTGTTTTCTTAAAAGAATAATCAGAGAACAGCTTCATGTTAAAAGCCCCATAATGACCCTACATGGGTTGACAGAATGTTCCTTCTGTGCTCTAGCCAAAGTGAAAAAAAACTGTTTATCTGAATTTTAAATGAACAAAATGAGCTATTGATGTCTGGTAAAAACCTAATTGGGCCTCCTGTTCACCAGTCAAACACTTCTAAAGAATAATTATTCTAATGAATAAATGGAATAAGTAATCTGTAGAACATCATGGGGTATTTTTGCGCAACGGTAGTGAGTAATTTTTATGATCTTCATTCACGTTCTGTGAGATTGTAGAGCAAAAACCATTTCCTGTTGAAATAGTTATTCAACAGGAAGATGACACGACTGCAAAAGTGGTCAAATTGTCACAAAAGAAGTTTCAGGAGTAGCACCCAGAAACGACTGGAAGGAAGCAATAATGTGCATAAACAAGAATAATATCCTGACCAAAGGTAAAATGTTTTGCTGACTTTTTAAGACATAAAAATGTAGAACAGAAACTTTACCTTTCTGTTTTATCTGAATGTTTTTTCTTCCTTTTCTCATGATCATAAAGCTTAGAATGAAATACTTGAGTACTGGAGGCAAAAATGGTTCAACTCCAACTTTTCTGATCTTAAGTTTATGGTTTCATAAGCATCTGAGCAGCACAAATTTAATTCTTCTGTTGTCAAAAGTGACCCATCTGATCCTAAATTGGATATGATATGTGTTAATGTGGTTCAAAGGAATCTCGATCTGAACAGTTGTGTTTCATTTTATTTGACTTTCATGTAACTGAAGTGTAACAGAACTACAGTGTTGTGATGCAGGAAGCAGAAGCCTTCAGGATCACATGTAAACAACGTGATTACTGTTCTGATAATAACTTTATATAACGGCCACACTTGCAATCCCCTATGCATTTACGTAATGTAAATTATTTTTCATATCTGCCTTCACACATTAAATGTTTATTTGAAGTTGTTGAACTGCATTGGCAATATCATCATCCACCCATTCATTTTCTTTCATCCTTATCCCACTGGGGTCCTGAGGGGTGCTAGTACCTATCTCCAGCTGTCAACGGGCGAGAGGCGGGATACACCCTGGACAGGCCGCCAGTCAACGGCAACCCGTCATGTTATTATGTCTTTTCTTACTTTGGATGGAGATTGCAACATCGTCGTCCATGGAGGAGGCTGACTGCAGAAAGGCATGGTGCTCTCTCCATGACCGTTTCATAAACATGGAGGATGAAGGGAGTGTGTGGGAAAGCTGTGCCTGTATGCTACAGTGGAGTCACACATACTGAAGCGGGAGGGTTGTCCCCCAGGTGGTTTATGCGTGTATGAAAGGTGTTTGGAAAAACAAACGTTCCGCAACGACATGACCACGCTTCGGCTGTTTGGCTTTGGATGAAGTATGGGAGAGCTCTAGATGTTTCACTAAGAAAGGTGTGCCACCATTTAAGAGATAAAAAGGTCATTTTGAAGCAAAAGTCAGTTCTGAATTAAATTGTGGCCCCAAAAATCGGAATGGAATCGTGAGATAGTCAAAGATTTCTATGCCTAGTGAGAAGGGAGGAAAGCCTGGAACACACAGCACACAAGAGCAGCAAAGGACATGAGGACGTGGCTTTGGAAGACTGCAACAGGTCCAGGTATATAGACACAAAGCTAGATAATCAAAAGGATGTTTTCACTACCAATGAGACTCATCCACATCAGTCTCATCCACCTGGTCAGACTCATGGTCACTCATTGGCAAATGCAAGTCAGACCTTGAAAACTTGTCTAAGTTGGCCCCACATAGACATTGTGTTATGCTAAAATGGGCAAACATATTATATGGATTGAGAATATTTATAATGTGTGGGGCCCTTTTGGGCTAACCAATTTACACCCATATGGGCAAACCAGGTGGGCACCTGTTGTAGGTTCTAGCTAGGTCAGAGATGGGAAGTGTTTAGCTCACGTGAGCTAGCCCCTGGCGGTCAAGAGGGATGGATGCCCTCTTGACAGTGTGAAGTCCCCAACACATCGTTGGGAGCCACAGGGGGCCGCACCTTGTCTCTTCATTCAGCTTAATTATGTCAAGCTAGTCACACCAACATGCTCCTAATTACGAGTCAATCTCCTTCAGAGAAATGCAGACCATAGCTATGTTTCACTACAGCAGCAGATAATAAATCAGATCTGGATCAGAAACCTTTCCTCTGCTCTGAGACTCTGAACACCTGATCTGATAAGAGTACTGTAGAAAGTTCTCACACTATTCTAAATTAAACTAATGATAATTCATTATTAAGTCATTTAGCATGCAGTTGGTGGAAATTCAGATTTCCTTCTACTGCAGACTCCCTCGGTTTAAACTCATTTTAAATGAATCAGTAGAAGTCCTGCTAAAGCTTCTTGAATGAAAGGCGTTTGAGGTCATATGTAGGACATTTCAGGCTTTCTCTGAATTCATTTAAGTTTAGAGAAGATCAAGGTTGACGTTCTAAAAGTTCATCAACTGCAGAAGGTTGAGGAATTTAGTTTTAATACCTGGAAATGTCAAAGATGGAAGTAGTCCCACAGAACCCTGGACAATGATGTGCAGGAGATTCCAAAACACAACAGTTTGACAATCATTCTTACATTCTTTTTTATCCCTTTTGCTGCTCAGTGAAAAAATGTTCTTACTTCTGAAAGTTGTGTGTCCGCACACCAGAGAGCTCAAACATTCTCCAGTCAGCGTAGCAGGTTCAGAATCCCCCGTGAGCTTGCTCTGATAACCTCTGTCAAATCGCTCACAGATCTTTAATCCAGCTTCGGACCTGTTTAATACAGCGGCACTCTAACAGGATTGTGGATGTTAACCCATCGGGACAGGGTTTAGCAGCTCCTCCCTCCCCCAGGCGGTGGGTGAGCGCACGCAGGGCTGCTGATGGGTGGAGCAGAGTGGGCGGTGATGCCTGGAAAATGAGAGGATCCTCTGAGCTTAGAGCGGACGGACACAGCGTGAGGACGACAGGGATGCTGATCCCAAAGGTGCTTTAGAACATCACAGAGGGTTGGATATCTTGCGTTTGCCCCCTGGAGTTTCTCTTTGTTTTACTTTCACCATCTTACCTGGAGTTTAAAGTTTTGGAAGAGCCATATTTATGGATTACTGAGAGGACAGGGGGCACGCAGCTCACGATGGCCGTGGCTTTAGACGCAGTGTGGGTGAGGGTCAAGAATGTCCTCAAACAGAACGGCCTCCTCATCCTGTCCGTATTGGCTGTGGTCATCGGATGTCTTCTGGGGTTCTTCCTGAGAACACGGCGTCTCTCAGAGCAGGTCAGTCTGTCTCCTCCCCCTTGACCCGCAGTGACGTCATCCAGAAACATCCTGTCCTCCACGCAGCACAGTATTATTCTGTTGACATATGTTTACATGCACTCTACTGCCCTGCTCTTAGTCTCAGCTTCCAGGTTACCTTTCTCTTCTCCTCTAACGGATGCAGCTCTGTGCTGAGGTGAAGTTCACCCCAAAATTATTCATACCTGTTGATAGATTTACATTTCAAATGATTTTATTCAGCCCAGAAGTTTGTTTGATATGGAATGACACACACATCTGCCAATAGCTGAAACAACTAAAAGTAACACGAGTTTAAAATTGATCTATACATTTTATTTTTAAAAATATATACTTATACACACCCATTTAATAAACTAGAACATTATTGAAAAGTCCATTTATTGTATGTTTAATACTTAAAACATTATTTTTTAAAGACAAACAAGTCTAATCTAAACACATATCATAAATATGACTATATATTTCTAAATAATTAGTAGATTTTCTTTCTTTTTGGCTTTTCAGTAAAAACCCCCTTACTTATAATTGCTTATCAGTTTTTTTTCTTTTGTGTGTTTTCATTGGTGTATTAATGCTTTATTTTTGGTAATGAGCTCAAACCCGTTCCGCCTGGAAGGACTCTCCGCCATAACCTCAATCTTTAAGCTCCCTCCAGAGATTCTCAATGACGTTCAAGTTGGGACTCTGGCTGCAGCCCTCCATGCATCCATTTTACTTCCCATCATCCATCCATCCATCCATTTTATGTTCACCCTTGTCCCGTAATGGGGTCGGGAGGTGCTGGTGCCCATCTCCAGCAAGCGTTCCAGGTGAGAGGCGGGGTACACCCTGGACAGGTCACCAGTCTGTCGCAGGGCAACACAGAGACAGACAGGACAAACAACCATGCACTCACACACTCACACCTAGGGACAATTTGGAGAGGCCAATCAACCTGACAGTCATGT
>CAEGAE010009564.1:0-43823 GCA_903067095.1 Girardinus metallicus | reverse complement strand
GGGGGTGGGGGGGGGGGGGGGGGGGGGGGGGGGGGGGGGGGGGGGGGGGGGGGGGGGGGGGGGGGGGGGGGGGGGGTTGCGCGTTGAGGCAGCCGGGAACGATGCGACTCCCGCCTTTTTGTGGCTTGGAGGGGGGAACCGATTCCCAGACACACCAGTTTAATTAAGATTTCATACTCTTCCTGAAGAGTGATGCTCGTTTTTGAAGTGGCTGAACCTGCCTTCCCGCAATCCCTTTTTCACACATATGCTATTGATTCAAGTCAGAAAAAAAAGACAAATTGCCAGGGAACATAACCTACAAGCTGTTTAATTAAAGCAGGAGATTCTTTTGTGTAGGATCCTTATTTGAGACGGAGAGAGACACCTGCTTCTGAAAAAGGAGCTGTGATATGAAGCAAAAGTAGGAAAAAAAAGGTAAAGACCTGGAACCTAATATTGTTTCCATCTTAAAAATATGCCTTTAACTTCATCTCTGTTGCTCATTTGCTATCAAATGGGGTACAAGGTTTCTGAATTATGCTCAAGCTGCAGATATCCGAGAGAAAAAGTCAGAAATAGGAAATTTTCCACCTCATCAAAGATCATTTCACTTTTGAAGAGCTGTTTGAAGATAGAGTAAAGGTACGCCAAACCCTCTCACTGCAAATAGACCATAATGTACTTCAAATCTCTCAAACACTATGCTTTGTGAGTACAACTAATAGTCCATGCATGGATGCTGCTTGACATCGTCTCATTTATCTTGACCGTGAAAGGGGCCTGCTGTGAACTCATGCCTACTGCGAGCCGACAGCTTCGATGTGGAGAGACTGGAGGAGGGAGTTGGAGTTCTCTGAGCTCAGAGCTGCTGGGAGATGCAGCGGCTTGCAGAACTATTCACACCTTATGAGTTGTTTGTTTTTTTTGTGTTTTTTTACAATTCTGTCGCATAAGAATTGCAAAGTTTAATGTCTTTTGGGGGGGATTTTATATGACAGAGCAACAAAGAAGGACATCACAATCTATTTTATTTGTGGTTTTGGTTGTAAGTAGTATTTATTGATGTTTTATTTATCGTTTTGGGTATTTAAAATATCTTCCAGTTCAAGTGATAAGTGTTTACAGAATGAAAGTTTATTGGTCATTGAGAGCGTGAACTTGTACCATTTTGAAATTATCAATGGAAAATGGTCAAAACAACAATATTATCATTTATCGCAATGATTACTGGCGCAATTTATTGTCCCACTAATTTTATTATCAAGATATGCCTAGTTACCACGTCGTACTCCTGTGATTTTTACTCCTCATGTCCAACTTGTCAGTTCAGCAGGGGTCCATGTCTTGGCCGGTTATCACTGCCTCTGTCTTCTCATTTCTAGATGCTGGACTGAACTGGGATCTTTGAGACGTTGATTCACAACCCAAACCTGATTGTTTTAGATTTTTATTGGTTAAAATGCTAAAACTATCTATCCTTTTCCTTCATCTTAACAGTCTTATGCGCGACTTTGTGTTTGTCTAGCATAAAAAAAATATTAAAGTGAGCAAATGTGGAAAAGTTGAGGTGGTATGAATGCTGTGAGTGGAAATGGGATGCTAGACGCTGATTTGAGCAAAAAAAGTGAAGAGGATCAGGTAGCAGGTGGCTGATTTTACTGTGAAGAGGAGTGTGGGTGTGTGGATGTCTGCCATGCCGATGATGAAACGCCGGGGTTGTCAGTAATGACTACAGACATGACTGAGCCCTGAGGCCTGTTGTGGGGGTCAAATGTTGAGGGGCAGCAGTGTTTGGAAACGCCTGTGGATCTCCTGTTTATTACACGTTTCTGTTCCACATGGAAAGCCTCTGAAAACAACGTCTCTGTCTCGCACACCATTTGTGAGGGTGTTTTACATACGAGGTCAGACAGACAAATATATATTTTAGTTTAATTGCTTGTGCTTTGTGTGAACCTTACCGATGTAGACTCTTCTGCTGTAGCGTTGCATCAGCAGCAGTGCGAACACATGCAGAGGAATCAGGTTGATAATAAACACGTAACCTCCCCATGCCGACACCTACAAGAAACAGAAAAACATTTAAATGTCAGTAAGCAAACAGAAAGCTAAGATATTTAGTGTCTCTTGTCTTTTTCTCACATTTAATCAGAGACAAGGCTCTAGAAGAAGTCTGATTATACTGACAGCTGAGACAATATCGTACAGCAAGGAAACTCTTGGTTTAAAAAAAATATGTTTGCAATCATCCGCAAATCAATAGGTTGTCACAAAAAAAAAACCAAACAGTTGATTTTCAAATGAAAAATTCTACAATTTTATTTCTCCTCAGAAAGAAGTTGACAAACCAGTGATGCAAACGGATATCGGCATATTTCCAGCTCGAATTGTCACTGGAAAGACTGATGCTGAGAAATATATACTTTTTTCTGATTAGTGAATGCTCTGTGGTGTGGATGCTGTTACTGCGTGAGGAAGACTCTGAAATTTCCAGAATATTTAATAGAAATAAAAGAAAGAGGAAGAAATGGGGATGAAAAACAGGAAACCGTGTTCTATGAAACGATAGAGTGTGAGAACAAGAGAGAGCAAGGCTTTCAGCTGATAACAGGAAGTTTGACTGCATTCCCAATCCTGTTCAGTCGTATTCCTTTCAGCTTTCAATCTTTTTTCTGTTATGGAACTTGTTAGATTTGGATATGTTGGCAGACTTCGGGAAATCTCAGAGTACAGATTTGGCTCCACATCAAGAAAACAGATGCAACAAAATGGAAAAAGCTTAAACCCCCCCACCCCTCCCCCCTAAAAATAAAAGTTAAAAAAAGGCATCGATTTTTGTGGTCGCTATCTTTTTCCACCTATTGAACTACAGCACTAACTTGTAAAACCATAACATTAATTTTTTTTGTTGCAGCTGACGCCAAAGAAAAGTCTAAATAAAAGAGCTTTCATATTGGCAGCAGATCCTTATGGCTTTGTACAGCCAGAAAATGAAATCCACATTGAAGCCTTTGGTCTGAAAAATTGTCTATAAAGACACAAAACGGCAGGTTTTTGAACATGAAATAAATCTCACCATCTCAACCTGATATGGCACCTTCTAGTGTCTTCTTACTCAGTATGAATAATTTAAAAGAAAAAAAGGGGCTTTTCTTGTTCAAACGAGTATGGCTGGAGACATCCAGCCTGAATAACAAAGACCTAGTGGCTCACCAATAATTCAAAATATTAAAATTCTCCAAGTTTACCTTGACTTTAGTTCCTCAGATCGAACATAAAAGAATCAGATTTTCCAGATTTATTAGTTGTGTCACAATTAATAAACCTCTACAAGCCGAGTTATTTTCTTTCAGTCTAGAAACATCAAAATACCATTTCAAAATGGGCCCAAGAAGACTCAAAATTACAATTAAGTAGTAAACTAAAATTTAGATAATCAGTTAAAATTCCTAAATGTAGAAAATAACTTATTTTCCATTAAAAAAAATAAAAAAAAACTGTTAATAGTCCCTCAGAGCCCAAGAGACCGCTTCCAAATACCAACTCCCACATCAAAACTCCCACAGCAGACACCGAAACTGCATTGTTACTGGGCACAAACACACAGCTATAAACACCAACTAAAATAGAATCTGTAAAAACTAAGCGATAACACTTCACATGTCAGATGTAAAATCTCAGATGCACCAGTAAACTTAATATGCTCCTCTAAAAGACGACCAAAGCTGTTGTTGAGGTCTGCTAGGCAGCAGAGCGTCTGATGTGTGGGCCATGAAAAAGCTCCACTAAAACAACTTTTTAATCATCTGTGTGTCTCAACAGCAAAGGGCAAATAAACCGACAGGAGATTGAGTTGTAAATACAGAAGAATAAAAGAATACAGATAAAATAAGAGCAGAATATGCGAGAATACAAAACCTGAAAAGGTGATTACATTAATGCAAATTGTTTGATCCTTCTTTTCCCCACAACAGCTTGTTAAATAGAGCCCTTTTGCTCCAGCAAAGGAAGATAAAACAAGTGTTTATCATGATTTCATATTCACAGGGGAAACAAGCAAGTTTTATTACAGAAAGCTGGAGATCCTCGTGCAATATTAAGGCAGAAAAATTAAAAACAAATCTAAATAAGCTTCTTGCTGGTGCAATTATCTTTTGGCAGTCACTCGCATCTGTTGTCTCAAATGGTGACAACCAATTAGAAGCCTTCGAACCAGAACTTGAACGAACAACAAAGATGACTTCAATTTAACACTTGTTTTCAGTGTTGACACAGGAACAGCTCATCAAGACTATCTGGGAACTGACGAAAACACTGCAGACACAGCGAGGGGCGACCAGCAACATCTTGCAGTGTTAATTTTTTAATGAACTGTCGAGTCAGGCAAAACGAAGTCACACAGCAGGATTAAGAGGAAGTCAGAGTTTCGAAATTTCGTCTGAACATCACACCAAAACAGTCTGAGCAGCTCCCAAATGCTGCTCTTAATAGTTGACCAACAAGAGAGAGCAGTGCTTTCAAGCAAGGCAGAAAAAATGCAAAGCTGCAGAGAGAAAAGGTGGAAAATTCGCCCTTGAAGTTCAATTAATTCAGAGAAGTTTCTAATCCTAAAGTCAATCTGATGGAGAAGGAGGAAGTTCAAACAATCTCTTCCATAGATCATAATGGGAAAGGATCATATTCCCACTTCAATGTCTCTCCGCCAGGCTTTCTAATCCTATGGCCAGACAGAGATTTAAAGAGGTGCAGCAAAAGCAAACAAGGTGGATTAGCAGTGCTGGCCAACAATTGTGGAATATCGTCTCCACTTCCCCTATATAGAGCTGTTAGCCTCTCATCACAGTAATGAGATTGTCATAGAGCGAGTCTTCAGTCAGAGGCCTCTTCAAGTGTCTTCCCAGACTGACTGTGTCCTATTGGGTCTTTAAAGATACTTGGATGATACCAATTACATTGCTTAATTGGCCCTTGGTATAAATAATATAATTAAATTGAACAAATCTGTTCAAGTAGCCTGCTGTGAGTTCTAGTGCAATGCAGAAGTGTTTGTCCACTTGCAGATTTCTGCTCGTTTTGATTTTTTGAAACATTTAGAATAAAACAAACTTATCAGAGAATTATCCAAATAAACACAAAATGCAGTTTTCAAATTATTTAAAAGAAAGGGTTTCTTTTAAATAATTGCTTTCACCCACCTCCCCACCCACCCCCTTGTTAAATTACTTGCAATTTAACATTTTTAGGACTGCTGAGTCCAGGCTTGGAGAAAAATCCTCAACAGTGATATAAAAGTCTTACTGCCAGTTATTAAAAACTATTCAGCTATTAGGTTTGGTTATTATATGCAATTACTTTTTCAAATAAGGTGAAAATACAGTCACTGGGGCTGCTGAAGACCATATTAGTTTGGTTGTAGCACCAGTTAAGGTTAGCTTTAGCAATAGCCCTAAATTACATTTTATGTTATGTAGAAAATGCAATCATGTTAATTTCAAGCCATTTGCTTTTTTTGTTACAGATACTGAATTAATTTATACAACTTTAAATAATTCAAAGGATAAAAATTTTTAATCTGCAGCTGTGGTCATCTGGATATTGCTACGTGAGATTTAATGGTCTTAGCCACAAATCATATGAAACGGTAAAGGTCCCTTTCCTGCAGATGAACTGCTTTTCCAAGTATTTTTAGGAGCTAGTGTCGGAAAATTAGCTAAAAATTAGAGGCTGATGAGAATCTCATTAGATCTGCATGTATCTGGCTGCGAACTAGAGAACTAAAAAATATTTTGACCTAATAATGGCTGTCAAGAAATGTATGAAGGAAGTTGTGCAAACACTAATGTGATTACAAACCCAGGCAACAAATGTGCATGATTATCTTTCATGAGAATCTGTTTAGCAGCTTCAGGAACATTTTGCCTTAGATGAAAGTGTGCATATAAAAGCATAAAGGCTCTCAAGATATTCACGTTTTGACAAAATTCCTGGAAATGTTTATCTTGTACGTTTATCATATGCAATTCTTGAGAAGACAGATATGTCCACATTGGGGTGACATTCACATTAAAATGCTTCGAGTGTCTGCTCAGTCAAACTAAAGAAAGCAATTTGAGCCTAAATGAACAGCATGGCACTTATTCCACATTACAGGACCATAGGAGGTCGAGGGACGTCTTTCCTTGTCTTGCTGTGGGTCACATGGACAAATTATGGTTCAACCAACCGTTTTCCAAAGCTAGACTGCAACAGCAGAGGGCAGGAATCTTAAAATGCTTAGAACAATCTTACAGCCGTTATCGCTCTCTGCACTTCAAGCTGGGCTTATCTGACGACCACAGAGGTGCTTTGTAGAGGATTTAAAGAGCGCACCATGCAACAGGCCGAGGGTTTCCTCTCTGAGGTTGCAGATGCATTTATGTGTACGAAGCTTCACACGCAAATTATTCTTATTTTCAAAAAACATGTTTTTTTCAGTTTGTTATGCCTTGCAGAAGTATTTGCAGCTTATAAACCTGTTTCACAATTTGTCATGTGATAACCACAAACTAGTGAACACATGCGAGGAGGAAGGAGAACGATGTATGGTTTTTCAATTTATTTTCCAATAGAAAGTTATAAAGATGCACATTTGTAATAGGCCTAATGAGACCGTCTTAGTAACTGTGGTTCTTTTGCATTACATCTCAACCAGCTTCCAACAAATTGTATTCAGGTCTGGACTTTGACTAGGTCGATCTAGCGAATGAGTATGTGATATATTATAGCTCTGGTTGTATGTTTAGGCTCATTGTCCTAATGGGAGCTAATGTGTGTTTAGCTCAATCGATCTTCCCATTGAGTCCATGGGGAAGAAAAAAAAAAGAGATCCAACTGCATGATGCTGCCACTACCATGTTTTATAGTGGGGGTGTTGTGTTCAGGGTTAAATCCAGTTTAACGTTTATGTTCTACAGAATTAAAAAAAAGACAAACTTTCATTTCCTCTGAGCTAATCAACCTTTTCCTCATGTTTGCTGCATTCCCTACATTCCTTGAGGCAAGCAAACCAAGCCTCAGTTTTTTTTCCAACCATGGATTTCTTGTTGACACTCTGATAAAATGTCTTTTTGTTTTAGTATTATGTAGGGAATTAGTTGTAAAGATTTGTATTTGAGGATATTGGTGTAAAAAAGGCCAAATACAAGTTAATTATTCAGGTATGCTCTGTTATCTTAAACCCTCAGTCAGTCGTGGCAGATGATGGGTCACACCGGATCAGGTTCTGCTGGAGGGTTCCTTCTGTTAAAGGGGAGGACTCCTCCTCTCCACTGTTGCTACAGGAGCGATTGCTACAAATCAGTGACTGGATGCAATTGGCTCAGACAGAGGACGTTTTAAACAAGTGGCATAATAAACTTGACAGCATCCTTTCAAAATGATTGAATTGGATAAAAATTTAGTATGAATCTATATATTAATGTGCGTAAATTGCATTATTTTTCTTTGGGACATTTGCTGAATTTTTTTATATAAATATACTAAATTCACTTATTTGTAAAAACATTTGAATACTTATCACTTTTATGCCATGTTACAATTATTTGGCCACTGTTTTCCATATTCATCAGGTATGAGTACTGTACAGACCAGTGGAGGGCAGTATGTAATGAAGGATGAAGGTTCATCTACCAGGTTGGTCAGAACCAGACAGATATCTCCATCTCTAAAGTCTTGCTGTCAGTTTAATGTTTAAGTCCAGGTAAGTTGCTTCCCTTAAAGCAGCCACTGTGAGAGCCCGGTCTTCAGAGCATTTAATCAGCATTTGATTGAGCTAAAGAGCTTTTGACAGGCACTGACATTACAGGTTAGTCTATTACAGAGGTTCTCAAACTGTGCGAAGGAAGCGGTATGGATGAATGGAGGAAAAAAAACAAAAAAAAAACAACAATGATGAACGCTTTGTGTGCAAAGTCAACTGGTTGGTTAAGGGTACAAAGTCAGAGCAATAAAAGATCTCTCCCGCCTCGCTTTGGCATCTCCTTAATGAGTGTCACGTTCAGTTAAGCCACACTGGGAAATATAACCTTGGCTTTATCCTGATTAAATACCATCATAATAGAATATCTACGGTGTTTCCAGCACTTTGTCTGGAAGGCCAGACAGTCGGTGGTTGCATAGCAAATGATGCTGGGGTTATTGATGGAGATATCCAAGCCTGGTTTATTATTCTTTGAGGTGGACTCATCTAGAGAGGAACATCTGATAGTTTTGGATAAGGAGGAAGGTGTGGGCGTACAAAAAAGATCATACCAAGAAGACAGACTAAATGTTTTCACTGCTACCGACGAGGACAATAAAGTCGGCTTTTATCCTTTTGTATTCTTTCCATCTTTGTCCTCTTTTTTGATCTCTTTGCACCTCTCTATACACCATTTTGTCCCCTCTGCATTTTGTCTGCCGTTCTACTCATCTCTCCACCAATCCCCCCTCCGTAATCTCTCGGCTCTTGAGTCCCCCGCTGCAGTATGATCGATGAAGCTGGATTTCAGTAATCTGCTGGATTTGACATCTGTCTCGCTGCTGGCCAAATAGGTTTAGTTTTGAATGAAGAAGACGCTGGAGATTTTCATAGGCGCCCATGCAAACAATCTGTCGCCGAGGCACAGTGCCTGAACTGTCTTTTTTATCTCATCTCTCATCAACCCCCTGATGGGATTCTGTCTGAATTGATACATAATGCAGGGAAGCGGTGGCTAAACCTACTAACAATTGCCGCAGATTTCCATGAAGTTGCAGTAGAGAAGGAAAATACTTCCTCTGTGTTTAGTCAGGGTGAGAGGGAGGTTGTTGGGAGTTAGCAGAGAATAGCGGCTCTGAAAGTAATCCTCTCTCACACAAACATAACATTTCAGTATTTGGGCTTTCCCTGGTTCCTTAAAATAAGATTGTCCAAAGACTGGCCCCGGGGCCAAAGCAGCCCTTGGGAAAATTGTGTACTCCCCGATCATAGTTCAAAAATGGTACAAAATTGGCCCTCCAGCAAATGGAGCTGATGCAGATGAAACTTTTTGCAAGTTTTTTTTTGGAAAGAAATTTTAATATATCCCTTCTTAAATGGGAAGTGTTTGGTACAGCACAGTATGTTTCCTTTTTGGCTTATATTTTAATTTTACAGCAAGAAGAACAACAAATAGCCAGCAACTATTCTCATAAAACAGATTTTGTTCAGAATAGTCTAAAAATAACAATAATAAGATAACATTTGAGACCTTTTTTTTTTTTTTAATCTATTGGACCCCCATTATTGATCTCCCACAAATAGCTGAGATCTAAAAATGTTTAGAACTGCCTAATTTCACAGTTCAAACAAATATAGTTAATATGCATTTACACACACAATGGAAACCATTTTCACTAAGAGAAGTTAACATTGCTCTTAGTGATTCAGCCAATCGACGCCAAGGAAAATGAATGCTACTGCTATATTGGCTGCTTGCAAACAAATTGTCAAGTAGCATTCCTCCTAGGTATTTCAGGTATCCAAGAAGCATTTTTCTCAAATATTATAGAACACTCTACCAAAAATATAATAATAAAAAACCTGAATACACACAGGTTTGTGAATAATCTGGAGATATGTTCCAGAGAAAAATCCACAAAACCGAGCTGCAAATTGGTGGGAGTCTACTGTACAATGAATTTTTCCCTATCTACAAAAACAGAACTATTTTGTTCCATTAAAATATTGCATATTTAGTTTATTGTTGAGTATGTATAAAGATTCATAAACCAACTGCGTTGCAGTGATTAAACCGATTAAATTTAATGGTATTTTTTTGCATTACGTTTTTAAGGCTGCATGCCAATCATTTTCTGGGTACTGAATTTCTGCAATAGTTCCTTCAAAACCAAAATGCAGAAGTTTTTGCAGTTGCAAAAATATCATTCGGCCTTCAGGTCACTGAAGAATAATAAGAAGCACTCAGCTCCTGCTTTCCATCAAAAGACACTTCCTTCATTGTTGCTCAGTGTCTGAACATTATGTTGCTGAAGAAATAAAAATATTTGCTGGATCAGCCATATATAATAATTAATGAGGGAAATGTGTCAGACACTGCAAAGATTAAACTCAACAGCTAAGAGCCACAACTTGACAAAGGTTTCAAACAGAAACCTTAAGTGACATTCGATGACAGCCGACTTATTGATTTTTTTGAATTTATTGGAATCTGATGTTTATGTCAACGTATTAATCTCAGACGGGTCAAATTCAATACTAAGAGCATCTAGCCTGACTCTTTTGTCTGTGACAGAAGAATCAGAGTTGCTGCAGCTCTTCTGGTATAAAAAGTCAAACATGAACGGCTCAGCTGTAAAAGCACAGAAAGGTCTGCTAAAGAGCTCACTGACGGAGCCGACTGGACTGATTCAGAATGTCTGAGCCACGGCTGCAGAATAGAGCATATAAGAGGAAGTTTCTGTGAATGACATGCTGTAAATTGGATTCTGCCTTTTAGACAAGAATCTTTTTGCTGCAAAATGGATGAGAGTAAAAATCATCTGAATAAAAACGCTCCTGGTTGCAGTAAGCAAAGTGGAGCTGGCTGACGACCCGAGTTTGCATCAAGAATTATGTTGAAGGAGGCAAACATCTGGGTCCCATGTTTCCTCTGAACGGGTGATTAGATCTAAACACTTCCTCAAACAAAGCCTGAGAGCATGAAAACCTGAAGCTTCAGATCAGATAAGCACAACATAAACGTGCATTTATGGAAATCTTGACCCACAAATACTGAAATGAAGAGAAAAAGATTAAACAGAAGTTCAGTTTTTCAGCTACCCAATGACTAATACTTTTTTTCCAAACTCAATTTGGATAGAACAAAGTCTATCCAAACTGACTTTGCATAGACTTATTTATAAACTAAATAAGTTTGTTATTTAGTTTATAACAAACTTATCAGAAAAAGATCTACTTTTACTAACAAATTATAAATTACAAAATCAAAAGTTTTTTTTCTCAAAGGACCTCAGGGACATGAGTTTGTATTCAGCATAAACTTTATAGTGGGGTTGACAAGAATTTTGATTTATCGAGATAAAGAAACTTGTCGATGATGAATACAAACTACAAAAACTGAGTGGTTGGGATTGTTATTTTTGTCATTCAAACCATCTATGGTTTCTTTGCTAGTTTCAAGAGTTTTTAATAAAGCTGTAATTGTGAAAAATTTTTTTTTTTTTAAATCAATGTTTACAGTTTGGTGGTATAATTGCAACATTTTGTGTGACAATGAGCACGTTTTAATATTACACCAGTATTTGTCCAGATGTCCAGCCAGAAGTACAATGACAATGATAGTGACTTTAAATAATTTTAAATCATTACGTTTATCTTTATTACAACTAAGGCACAAAATGCAAATGCAATAACTAACTCTTACCATGTAGAAGTAGGAAAGACAACAGCCAATGGTCCAGAACACTGAGCCCGTCTTCACAGATTTCACCTGAAAAGAGGAACAGAAAGATAATTTAGTGTTCTCCAATGAAAGGGTTCCTACACAGTTTTACATGTTTAATTTCTAAACCAGCTCAAAGACTACAAACAGTAAAAGACACATATGACCTTATGAATGGACAATGAACAAATTAATGACAAGGCAGATAAATAGTACACTGGATTGAAAGCACTCTGTCCAGCTGATGAACAGACCAAAAGACGGATTAATTGATAGACCGAATATACAGTCTGATAGATGGATGGAATGATGGATGATTGACAAATAAATGGACAACAAGATGTGGTAAAAACTGTTGGACAAACAGGTGTTTAACTAATGGGTGGATGGTAAATGGACTAGTGTTTTATCAAATCCAGAGGACCCAACAGCGCTTCACACTACAGTCATTCTTTCACCCATTCGCACACGCATTCACACACTGATGGTGGTGAGCTACTGGATAGTAGCCACACCTGTTCTGGGTTGCCATGTACCAGTACAAACAGGCCAACCGACCAACACCAGAAGGCATGTGAAGTGTCTTGCCCATAGAGGATTGAACTGGCAACCCACTGATCACAGTACAAGCTCCTATCACTATGTATGCTATATTTACAGTAGAAATCCTGAGACTACCAGTAGATCAGACTTATTCTGCTTGCTTAATTTCTCCTATTAGATGACATTTTCAAGCCATAAACCTATTCACATCAAGTATAACAGAGCATGCCAACTTAAACCCTTCATTCATCTCTGTTGATCATGAACATAAACATCAGAGTTTTCTGTTGCAGACTATTGTGTTAAACATAGCCTGGAACAAGGTCCGCACACCGACATGGAAGCCGATATGAACCACAGACCTGGTTAATGATTAAAAACACTGCTAAAGGTACCTCCATACAGTCAGACAATAGAATTCATATTTCAGAGTGACCAGTTAAATGGGTGGCGTGTGTTGTCAAGAAGCTTGATTGCAGTCAAGGTTGATTTATTTAAAAAAAAAAAAAAAAGGAATCAATGTTTCCTAGACAAAGGTAGTCTCAGTCTACAAATACCACGACACACACCTCTGGATTAATAAGCTACAAACGGCAGAGATGCTTATGTAGCTAGAGCAGGTCAGAATATCCCAACACCAAAAGGAACAGGTCGGAAGACAATAGTCTTATTTCTTGCCAACAAGGAAGTTGTTTGCAGGAGGAAATCACAAGATTTCAGAGCTGCGCAGGTTTATGTTAGGTGAAAGGTTTTTTTCTCTCCTTGGAAGATTGACATAAATGGTGCAAAAAAATTCACAGAACAACAATTTCAATCCCGTCAGAATTCTTTTTGTTTTCCTTCCATTTAACTTCTACATTCCCCATAATTTGATCAATTTGACAGTTCTAGTTAAACATTTTGTCATTTATGTTGTAATTGGCCTGTACAACTATTTTTTCAAACTATTGTGTCTGTGAATTAATCAGGGTATTTATCCATTTATCTTTTTATCGATACATCTTTAATAATATATTTAATATTATCCACTGATTCCAGATTTTAGTTGTCGTTTATTATAGAATATATTCTCTTTCCTCCTGGTAAAAACCAAATGTGTGTGCGAATAAAACCCTGAACGGGTCTCTGTGCCACGCTGTAGGGAAAACTGTATTTAGGTCACTTCAGAACCGCGACCATGAGTGATGTGTGTTTTCAGAACCGACTGATAACCAATTCAAGCTGTTTAAAATCTGCCCCCCACACCCCCTGTTTACCTTTGGGCATATTCTGCTGTCAGACTGTGACTGTTAAATTCCCTGCCCTACTTCATGTTCAAGCTTTCCGTTTTTACACCAACACAAAAAATGTTTTAAAATTCAGTCAAGCCTGTTTTTTTCTGTCTCACAGTAACTCCCATCAATCTAATTTGGTCCCATTGTGGAGGGAACGCTTTACTAGGAATCACTGCCCATTATAAAGAATACAGGTCTGATTTGAACAATAAATTAGCAGCTTTTTGCACAAAATCTAGAGTGAGATTCTGATATCTTCACCCACACAAACAAAACAATCAGGTTTTAAAGGTAAAACAAACTCTAACACGAATGACTGATATGTTGTAATCAAGTAACATCTTAATCTCCACTTTGAAGGAGAACTAAGTTCAACGCAATTCCAAATTATTTGCAGAATAATTGGTATGTTTTTTGTAGAGCATATCTAATGTATGTAAAACAAAATGCAGCTTAGGAAACTGAACCTCCTAGAAACAATACAAATGGCCAAAACGTGTCTTTTATTTTCCTGTATGTTGACTCACTGTGGAGATTGGAATACCATGGATGTTACCCTCTGCTGTAGGGCGAAGTTGGTTTCCACTGTGCGTTAAGGTATATTAGGTGATGGAACTATTAAAATAAGCACTTAAAAGAGTTTATTGGTAAATGTATTCACCCCCTGACCTATGCCATAAAATTTCATAGCAGCTGGTCTTTAAATCAGGGTGATACTTTAAATTATTAGTAGGGGCCAGAATATTTCACCAGTAGTCAGTTGAGAAGGACAAAATAATGGTTGGATGAAACGACTCAGTGAAGAATAGATAGATATACATTTTTAAAACCATGGAGGGAAGAAAATTAAAACGGAAGCAAAAGTGTAACCAAAATTAGTGCTAATCAGTTTAGTAGACAAAACTGCTGAAGACAACTAAACTTTTCCCATAAATGTTTCCATTTGAAGTATTCACTGCTTTTAAAAGCAGAGATGCTACACATTTTACATGTGAAAACTATTTTCCTGGACCTAAAAATCTGATGTTCTCATTTCTTTTTTATCTTTTTAAGACATTTCTAATAATATACATACAATTGTAATTTTAAAAAACTTTTAATATAAAACTAAAAAGAAGGAGTTAGAGTTGGGTAGCTTTAAAATGGGCTTTATCCAGATCTGTAAAGATTATCCAGACTTCACAGGAACACTTCAAGAGTGACATCAATAACCACAGAGGATAACAAAAGCCACTGAACAATCTGCAGTTTTTCCTCGACATCATCCAAACTAGTGAAGCTGAGCCGCATCCAGCCTGGTGTTCAACTTGTGGCCAACCCCCGAAACCCCTCAGGGCTGCTGCCTTTGTTTAGCCACACAAGTCTCTCAGTGTGGTACCAGACCAGCTAATTAAATATGAGCCAAGAAAAAGAGCGGAATTACTGGTCCAACAATACAGCCGTGGTGCGGGTTAAAGAAACGGAGGGACGCTGTGCAACTGTGTGCTGGGCGACTGTTGTTCTTATGCAGACGAATGGAGCAACTCTCCTCTGTGTGAGTGGATTCAATTATAGATTATGGGAGAATGTGTGTTTGGGGGGGTAAACACAGAGATCAAGAGAATAGAGTTGAATGGTTTTTTTAGTGGTTAAAATGAAAGAGTTGGATAATGAAGATTGGGTTGAGACCGGAGAGAACAACGCTGTTTATGAAATGCTAAGAGATTAAAGTGGAAGAAATTAACGAGCAATAAGATGATACAAGAAAAGAAGGTAAGCAAGGAACAACCAGGAACAGGAGGAGGAGACGCCGCTCGATAAAGACGGAGACAAAGGACGACAAAGACAATTAACGCAAGGCAATCTTGGAGAAGGATGGAGAGAAGGACAAGAAAACCACAAAGACAAATGTGGGTAAATGAGACTGATAATGGGAAGCAGTGGTGCATGGCCAGGATGATTGTTTTTCAGGGCCCTCGCTAAATTGAAGGGAAGATGTGAATGGGCGTACAATGAGTGCAGCGAGATTCTTCTTGATGGCGCTGCCCTGCTCATGACATGCCGCCTTAAGAGGCGGTGATGGCTGCCGAGTGGAACACCTGCCTCACTTTGAGATGTATTGTCCCACCACGCCAGACGACAAGAGGCCATTATGATGAAGCAGAAACAAACACGTGTCCTCTACAACCTCATGAGGGGATGGGACAACGTGATGAGGGGAGAAACGGTCATGGCATATGTTTTATAGGCGTCGCGGAAGGTTAGTGAAGGCAGAACAATATCGTAACTTCCTGACACTTTCTATTATTTGAAAGAGTTTCCAGCGATTTTGAGAAAATACTAAAAGCATAACTCCACTTTATAAGACGATAGATGGATTCTGTCACGAAGCAGTTTAAAGAGTCAGAACAAAGCTGCAGCTAACCTCTTCCAAAATTCAATCAACTGCAGCCCTCCTCTGAGTTTTCTGCCGACTCTGCAGTCTGCACGGCTCCATTCATCTCAACTAAACTCTGTTCTGTTTTCTCCATTTCCTTACCTTTCCTTTTCAATCTCAGTTTTCAAGACAAATAGCTCGTACACATACAGAGCCATGCAAAATTGTTTAAACCTCTTGAAGTTTTTCTTCCTAATTATGTGCTATCAACACAAAGTAGTTCATACTGGTGAAGTGGCTGGAAAAAAAAACATGGTTTTCAAAATATTTTAATTAAAATCTGAGCATTTCTTTGAATTTCTCTTTGATCTCTTATAAAAAGCAATACAACAAGTTGACTTCAGAAGTCACCTAATTAATAAATATTGTATTTATCTAGTAGTACTGACCACTCAAGGCACTTTAGAGTCAAAATCACCCAATAGCACACTCATTCATACGCTGAAATAATACACATGGCAAAATGTGAACAAGTTCAAGAGCTTTCTGCTTTTGCAGTCATAACCCTGTGTTTTTTTCCATTTCATCGTTGCAAGCAAGCTGCCAGCTTTCTGTCAACCATTTGATGCATTGCTTTCCTCTTTGTTTTTAAATGCATACTCCTTTCCATTTTAACACTCATGTCAGTAACATTTTTAAGTTCAGAATAGGCTGTCTGCGTCAGTTTAAGTAGGACAACAGCGGAACAATAAAGTCCTTTGTATGGAAGCACGCAGCATTTATATCCCTTGTCCTTCAACCTGGAATAATTTCCCAAATGTTGACGGCTTCTAATTTTTTAGAAGTCACCACTGAAGCGAAGGCACTTTTCAAAGGTTTGGCTCCCTTCCAGCAGCTGTAAAGAAAGCTGGTGAGATTCTCATTAAGGACACTGCTTAATGTCAATCAGACTGGGCCAACATGGTCCAAGCTTCACCCAACCAGGTGTTTGTTGAATAAACTTGGAACACCATGGAGGAATAAAGACTAGAACTAAGACGATTCTGTCTATTAACTGTTCGTTCAGCTGGAAGAATCAATGTTTACACAGAGGTTCTTACTCTGCATAAGTTTTTCTTCCTAATAATTTAACACCACTTAGCATCTTCTTTAAAAAAATAAAATAAAATAAAAAAATTTATTGGGCTCTTTATAGAAGTTTGATTTGAATAAAATGTATCATTTTCTAAGGCAAATGTGAAAGTTGCATAGTCTTATAGTAATTTATAGGTTTTTAGACTAGACATATCCAATAAATACAGACGGCCAGCTCTTCTTGTAAACATTTTGCGGTGGTCTTTTTGGTTTCTATTGATTTCTTAAAGTCAGTAAAAGGTTGTTTAATGATGCTGTTTTTGAGCAAACAAACCACAAATACACTTATCAAGGTACTGTGTTTGCTTTCACAGCATGCAGATGGGATTGCAGAACCAAAGAGCTGTGGCTTAACACCACTGACGCCAGCACATTCACACATCTCTGGCATTTCAGCTTTAGTTGCAAACTGACTGATCTCTGTAAAACCTTCCTCAAACAGCCATACTTCTAACTTTTAAATACAAGGAATGTTAGATGTCATCCTAAACATGTCATCTGGATCTGATCCTACTGAACATTTCCCACCTCAGTGAGGCACGGCTCGCTTTGCACCTGTAGGCTGTGCTACTTCTGCATTTGCTTTCTCACACTTCTGCAATCCTGTTTTACCCCATTAAAACAGCCACAGCTCGATGATGTTGTGTTATCTGCAATCTGCAAACTGTAAGTCAATATTACCTGAAATTAATATTCTCACGACAGAGGTACAACACGAGTAAAGAGAAGACTTACAGCAGATAATATAGCAAAGTTGATCTGATTCATATTTTTGACCTTTTAACCTGCAAAAGCTGAATTTGAAAACGTTACTAGAATGGAGGACAAGATCCAACTGCACCGATTGTCTGACCAACTTTCTGTTTCACATCCACGTGTAAGAGCTAACAGAGTACATCATATACTTTATGATCGTACTTGACAAAACATGTGCAGAGTAGACTGCAAGAGGATCTGTGTTTAAAAGAGCGGAACTATCAATGTGGTTACACTGCTGAGTCAGAGCCCAAACACAGTGGCTTTTATCAGGGGGATGGAAACTTAGAAACAAGCTCCAAGAGCTGGACAACAAACTGTAGCTCAGCATCAGAAATGACACAAAGTAAAAAAAAAACAAAAAAAAAAAACAAGCCACAAAGTTGTTTCAAAAAGTAACAAGGCACAATCTTGCAACCACATACAGTTTTGTACTTAAAGGATCTACCAAGGGTATTTGGAGGAGTTTCTACACATCTTATGGAAGCCTTCCAGACTTTTCCAAATTCTCGGTTCTTTAGGTTTATTTTAAAATAGTAATACAAAAGTTCACTTTCGATTTGCGGCAACTATAACTTTAGTGGGAAGGCATTTAATATGGAACAGGAGGAAACTGAAACTGAACACAAAGGAGAAAGGAATGGAAGACAGAAATAAAAAGATGGAATGGCAAAGACATAAGGAAGAGAAAAAAGAAAGTACACACAAAGGGAAGGAAGTAAAGTCCCAAGAACAAGAGGAAAGAAAGAACAAAGGACATGAAGGTGTTAGAAAACAAGAAAGAAGAAAGGAAAGGATACTGAAAATCTAGAAGTAGAATTACAGACTTCCAGATTGCTTTGGAACCATGAATACAGCTCCTGTCTGACCTGATTGGTGTTCATATTGCAATAGGAGTGAATAAAACCCTCCACCTGGATGAAAGCTTCCACTGTGCCACTTGTTTTCACACTAACACAGATTAATATCGATGCATAAAGGTAAAATAAAATTGGACAAACAGCCTCTGATCTTCCATTAAAATTTGAAACTTGCCTCTGGCATATTTAACAAAAGCTCTTTTTTATTTTGTTAACTCAACTCAGCTTGAATGGGAATAATCAGGACTGCAGCTACTAATCAGGCTTTTCCAACACTGGAGGCTAAAGCTATTCAGTTTAAGAGATACATAAAGAAAATTAGCATCTGGATATATTTAGACGTTTAAATAACAAATATGGGATTTATATGAAACATTTCATCACATGAAAACAAAATCTAACTTGATTATTTACAGACTTAAACACAATACAAAGAACAGTCTGAAAAGATTCTCACACACTCGCAGGTCTTGTTACAGGTCTTACCCTGCTTGACAAGATGCATTGGCCTTTGTAGAGAACTTTCCTTGAAAAGGAAGTGGTTGAGGATTGACGTTTAAAGAGAACACCAGCCACGATTAGGTTTGCAGCCACACGGTGGGAATAAATGTCAAACGAATATATTCAGGTTTCCTGAATACGGTATACTCCATTTCATGTTTCAGTACATTCTCAGATTCAAATTTTGGGATTTTTCTGACCCTGTTTTACAACATTGGAGACATTTAAGTTTATGATTATTATGCTTTGGGAATAGTTGTGGGCTTGGCGGTGGGTAGTAGCACTACATTAAAAAAAAGTCAATGACACTGATATGATCTTTCAAATAATGACAAGTTTGGAAATCAAAAAAAATTTCTCTTTTCTCATATTTCCACAAATTTGGAAAAGCATAGTCCAATTTCATAGATATACACTTTTAAAATAATACTGTACAAGTACTTTTAACTTTCTGGGGGTTTTTTTAGTGGCACAGCAGCTGACTTATTAATAATAAATCTACACAAGTAAAATAGTATTTGGCTAATACGTCTTGATTTTCCTTTGGCCTCACACAGTGACAGTATGCAGGGCTGGTAATTGGATCACAGTGTTTTGACATGTCCGTATTATAACACTGTGAGCATGTGGAAGATTTGTTAATGGAATAATTTTCAGAGACTGAATGGGGAAAAAGATCATTATTTCATAAATATGTCTACCATGATTTTAGGATAAGCCATAGAAAACTTTGTTAATTCTCCTCCAGTGTTCAACTCGGGTCCAACGGCAACTATATAAGCTTTTATAACTGGACTAAAAGTATAAACACTAGAAAGTTTTAGTCAAATCTGTACTAGTTAAAAGTTTAAAAGCATAGTTTATATGGCAACATTAAACCATTATTTTATCGTATATACAGCCCTTTCATCCTTTTGATATTGCAAATAAAAAGTCACATTTTTCATATTAAGAGCAGAATGGTTTTTATGGATAGAGGAGATTAAAGTTTGTTCAGCAGAATTCAAAATTGATGAATAAAAAAACATTAGAAAACTAAAGTGATGCAGAATGAATAAAACCATCCATTAGCAGTTTACAAGGTCAAGTTCAATATCAAGGAAAAGAGGCCTCCTGATCAAACTGTTTGCATAGCAATTTCACGCATGCATGTATGATGCTTTCATATGAAGATATCTGCAGGGCTTTGAGGAAGCTGCTGATGCAACTGAATGAGCGAATAAACTCTTTGAAAACTGTTTTTAAGCGTCTTTCATCTTGAAAAGCTGCAGTGTGGTGTTTTGGTGCGGCTTCTGTAAACAACCAAGTTATATTTTAGCTGGAGTACAAAAAATAAAAATCTTGTCTGTGGAAATACTTTTTTCATAAAACATGAATAATATTTTAATAACTAAGAATTAAACAAAAATTACAAGGAGGAAACAGGTGAGCGAGGTGACATGTTTTGTTGGTGAACCTTGTGGATTAAAGAAAAAAAAACAAACCAAAAAAAGGAAGTTTATTGGAAACCGCAGCCTAGTTCCACCATAACCAGGCTTGATTGTACTCTAAAAGGTCATCTCATTGTGAAGGTGTGTGTGAAGGTTTTTCTAGTGCAGTTTGGATTCTGTGAACCACATGGCCTGCAAAGATCGCCAGCTTTCTTTTCAAGGCTACGGATAAATAATTCAAGATGTGAGGCAAGCAAGATCTGAAAGTAGGGCCCTACTTTCCTGGCTACATAAAGCTCGTCTCTTAGACAAAAGGAGACTACGACTTCAGACAGAGATGAGCAACGGCAGGAAACATGACAAAACTATTACATAAACATGTATAGAAAATTGTCACTTTTTCTCTATTTAGATTAAGTTTTCCGTCTACATACCCAAAGGTAGTAGGTGAACTGCAGTGCAAAGATGGCAATGCCTTCATTGTCGAAGGAGCCCGCCACAGAGCGGGAGATGTAGCCCGGGACGATGGCGATGAAGCAAGCTGCCAGCAGCCCTGCGCCCTGGTTCCACAGCTCCCGCGTCAGCAGGAAGGTGGAGATGGCCGTCAGACCGCTGAACACCGGCGCCAGGAACACACACACATCCCGGATGTGCACCGTGACGTGAAGCAGGTTGAGAATGTAGTGAATAAGGCCGGCGGTCACCATGAGCCCTGGGTAGACCTGAGGACAGAGACACACAGAGAGATTAGAGCGACAGAAAACATGGAGGGCGAGTTCAAGAGGCTGTGAGAGGATTCACAAGACAAAGTCTCACAACATAAGATACTTTACACAGCTTGTTGCATTATGTCTTACAGTTTACCATAGAAATTATAAAGCAATTGTCAAACCCATGCATAGTTTATTGAATTTCCTATCTTAAAACATTGTAACACATCAACATATCACAGCCTGTTAGAAGTAATGGTCGCTGATACGTAGCGTAGGGAAAAAAACAAGGTGCAACAATCTGACTTTTTGCACATGGCATTCAATTTGGGCTTCCAGTTGAACAGAAGTGTGCACACCTCCATATTGCACATATGGGCTGGATGCGGTGAGACAAGTAGAATCAATTTTGTTTTCAGGTTTAAGTTCAAATCCAAAATGTAAGTGGCAGATTTAGAAATAGCTGGGCATCCAGTTTAGTTATAATGGGAAAGACGTCAACTTTACGTCACAATTTTATAATAGTTGCGGCAGAAAACATGACAATTTTAAAAAACGTTTTCACTGTGATACACTCAAAGTGATCAGAATAAACACAGATTGTGTTTCCTACTCTACACTCTGACTGAAACTGATTGTGGAGATGCAGGTAAAAAGATTCTGAAGATTTGGCAACCTGATTAATTTACTTTATATACATGATATATTATATTATTATATGCTCTACACTTTATTGCTAAACGAATAAATAAAAATGTAAAAATTATTTAATTAGAGGGGAAGATGGATAAAATCTATTTAAGGATAATGAATTATTTTTGCTTATCAGTTTTAAAGCAATATGGATTATACAATAGGTTTCACATTTCTGTGTAAATACTGTGGCTGCAGTGAAATTGTTGCCCTTTTTATTGAGGTTATTCAAGCAGTCGATGACTATGCTGCTTTTACGAGGAGGAATTAAAAAAAGAAGAAGAAGAAAACACAGCAAACGAGCAGTTTGGTAGCCTTTTGCAAGTTCTGCAATTTTGTTTTTTTCCAAAAGCAGCAGCTCTGGTCTTAAAACTCAAACTCTAAGATGAACATAAGTTCACACCTGCAGATTGTTTTTATAATGACTTATAAAATGCAAAAAGAAACCCAGTTTGTTTACAACTGTTGGGAGCTTCCAATGTGTTGAAAAAGGGTCATTGTTTCTACTGGCTTTATTGCACTTACAATATGTCTGTAGTGCGCAACAATTTTTTTTTCTTTTTAGCAACCTTTTAAAAGGTTCAAATGCACAGTCCCACGTCCCTTCTTCACAAATTCAGTGTTGTGGAAAATCTTCTATTTGTTAGTTTCTAATTCTCTTAAGACTCAGTGTAGCAGAACAGCAGATCTAATGTGTTAATTTCCCACAGAGTCTCACTGATTCAGACAGAAAAAAAAATACTTCTGCTCTGTATTTGTTCAAAAACAGTCTAACTAATTAAACATAACATTTAAGATTAACTTTTAGTCACTGGTAAATTTGAAGCTTGGTGGGTGAGCTTAGAACAGTGTGCAGGCACAGATGGGTGTTACAGTCTTTTAAATCCTCCACTTTCCCTGTAGGGCCATTATCTCAGCTGATTTAAAAAGACCAAGTTGACAGCTGCAAACAGGCTTTGTATTAACTTTCTTCATTAATGCATGATTTGTGTATATTAACAGCTCTTTTGAAAAGCTGCAGCAAATAAAGTTTAAACCAAACTATCTGGGGCATTTTTAGAGGTGAGGGGAACAATTACAGTGAATATTTCAGCTTAAAATTAATCTTTCATCATCTTTGTGGATTCGCTTTAGTCCAGATCAACCTTGCAGCAGAAGGATAATCTTGACAAACTAGTTTAAAAAGCGCTGAATGAAAAAAAGACAGCATTTCTTCAGCAGAATGTATGATTATTAGCTCCTCGTGCTGAAATCGAACTGTGGCCCGTGTAGGTGAGGCCTTGTGCCCCCGTCTCCTCTAACCATGAGAGACGATCCAATTAGAGCCTGTTGTAGTGTACTAGAGATGTCAGATGCAAAAAAGGTTATGCATAAAAGTAAGTGATCTCTAATGTGTATTCAGTGTAGCCTCAGTCTATACTCTACTTCTCCTAATAAACTCATGTCTCTATGTTTCTAATTAGCCTACAAGATCCAAGCTTCGCCAGCCAATCTATTTCAATGAGAGTCGACTCCCTTTCTCTCTCTTGACTCAGAGGATTTGATTCTGTCTATTGGAACAAATTCCCATCATTCCCTGCATTAATCTTGTAATTATTAGCTAGTTTGAACTCTGTATTGTGACCTAGATGAGGAAAACTGCTACTGTTTAAAATAGGGCTTTTTTTAAAAGATCTAGTTTGGCTTAAATGTTTTGGTTTTCAAAATGAATAGATGCTAAAAGTGCAGAGTTCTCATTATGAAATGTTGAAAACCTGACAAAAGCCCTTACAAAATATGTATTCCAATTGTCCTCGTGGAGACAAAGAGTGGGTTATCGACTTGACAGCCCGCTGTTGTTACAGGCTGGCACATTAAAGAGGCTTTCCTTTCTTATTTGCAGCTCAGAAAGAAAGAGCAACTGACAGCCGTCCTCTGGGGAGAAGAGGGTGGGCCGGGGAGGAAAGGGAATAAAAAGACAAGGCCAACTGGACTGGTCTTAGCAGAGACGCACTTCACTGTCACGTTAACCGGTATCAAGTCATCTGTCCTCCAACTGGTGCGAGCCATCCGAGTGCTTGGAGGATTAATGTTTTCATACACGATTAATGAGGGCTGTCGAGCTCTAATATCTAACTTTGAATTGAAACACGGGGCAAGGTAAAGGATAAGGGATGGAGAAAAGAACAATTTTGAGGATGAATGAAAAGCTACAAAATAATAAGGAAGACATGGATAATAAAGATGCACAGATCAAAAATTTGTGCCTCGTTTCTGATCTAAAGTTTTAACCTAATGATAACAGCCAATTCATTTTTTTCTTAAATTTTATTAAATAACTACAAAATGTTTTTTTTTCTAGCCTTCCTGTTGGGAGCAGTCATTAAGTATTTATGTAGTGAACAGAGGCAACCTCACACTCTGAGTACTTGCTTAGCTTTTCTATCTGGGACCTTCTCTGGCATATTTACTAACCTTCTGAAGACCGATGGGCCTTATGGGGACCAAAGCCTGGTTCTAATGCAGTGAACGCAGCTTGTTTAAGGTTAAGGGTTATGTTTAGAGGGATGGTGTGAATTAAGTTGTTGTTAAGGTCAGGATTAGGAACACATTTGTAATAGTTAGGGTAAGACTAAGTGCTCAGAGGTTAGGCATAAAAGCAGCTACTGAAATGAATGGAAGACGATACAAAGTCTTAATATGGGCAGAAATAAAAACGTGCTCATGTGTGAGCAGTCACTGTAAAACAGGTTTCACCATTTAAAAAGGAGAATGATAGATTTGACATCTTTAATTGTCTTCGCCATCTTAGGGTGAATTCACATCAGCCCTGTTTAATCCACTTTAATAAAACCCTAGTTCGTTTGCTTAGAAAGTCCAGTTTGTTTTGGGAGGAGTAAATGCTTAATCAAACTCTGATGTAAACCAAAAAGCCGAACTCTGGTGGAGTTCATATGCATATGTGAACGCCAAGTGGACCAGAGACGGCTTCAAAAGTAGGAGGCAGATTACAACGCAGCGCATTCTAGGTAAATACAACCAAAACAAATGAGAGAGTCTAGCGTTAGTGAGAAGTTATAGGATTTCTCTTTTGCCTTTGGCCACTCCATTCTTCTTTATAGTTTGTGAAAAAGAACTGATCTCAATGTCTTCTTCAGAGGTATTTGGTGCACCCACATGCAAGAGGGTAAACCACTTGCTCAAAGGGTTTGATTTGATTCACAGAGCAGTGTGAAAGCAAACCGCACCAGAAAAAGTAATAAATATGGCAATTTTGGTCCCCAATTTTGGTCAGTTCCGTAACTGAGACTACGGGAACATCAAATTTGAAAACATTCCAAGTGGTTAGAATCATTAGCATTACTAAAACTCTAGTTTCTGTTTTAATTATCTTAAAAATTAAGATTATTGACCTCAACATTCTGAAAACCTTTCTAAACAAGATTGACACAAAGTGACATAAAAGAGAAAGTTTGCTGGACTTCATTTAGCCTTCCTGTTATCTGCTGAAAGTCTTCTCCCTTCCAGCCTGAATTAACTGTAGACATATCTTGATGCGTCAGATGATAGCTTTTTAAAAAGCTTCTCAAACGATTCCTCTGAATTTATGCATTGACACGTATCATCAAGGTAACAGATACACATCAGTTGACACCTGTGAGATGTATTGTGTTTCTGCAGAAACAAAACAGATTGCTGGACATTGTTCCCAGTATTTTGGAGTCTGGACTGGTCCTGGACTCCTCCGGCCGGTGTGTTAATGACAAGCTACACCTGCCAGAACACTTCGCTAAGTGCTCTAGTCACTGAAGGGTTCTCCCTGATGTCTTCAGACACTTGAGTTCTGACTTTTTCTTTTGGTGCGACTCCCTTTCTACCACAAACAAACATATTTTTATCATTAATGACTCTCTATTGCTGCCGATCTTAAGCAAAATGTGTATTTCTAAAGTTTACCTCATTATGAGGTCTCCACTGCTTTTCTTAAAGGTATTAAACTAGAGGTTCATAATAAAAAGCAAGGTGCCAATAACTGGACATCTTACCTTGAAGCATTGGCAGGCCACCAGACAATGCTGGTGTAGGCTGTTCATTAGAAAATAAGCCCACATTTTCCACCAATGTGTGCTTTCCTCAATGATAAGAGTGCACACTAAAGATTGTTGTTATAGCAATAGTCAAAAACAAGGAGTGGAATTTTGAGTTTCTGACTGGCCCAGCAGGTAAAAAAAACAAAAAAAAACCGTCCAAACCGGCTACTAGCCAATTTCTCAGTTCACTGCTGGCGAATAGAAGAGGTGATATAAGCAATTGGAAACTAAAACTGTAGGAGAAAAACAACATTTGGAAAAACTGTTTAACTGAAGTTTTCAAGGCAAGTGCTCTTAACTACATTATGGTTAGAACTGAGGAAAAACCCAACTCTCATCTGCTCTCCTCATGTTTTAAAAACACAGGCTTAATGCAAATGAGAGCTCTCACACAATCATTTTATGACTTTGAAAGCAGTGTGGGAGGTGAGGTAAATACCATGTCTCTGAAGCATGCTTATGTTCAAAAAATGATTTGGCTCAGTCATGCAAACAAAGCTGCATTTTCTCAATTAGCCTATACACTAAATAAGTGAGCTGCTATAAAAGTGCACCAATGTAAAGTTGCTGTTAGAGGTCTGAGCCATTTTTAGGCCAAACACTGTCTATCTTTTGCTTCTCATTTCACTGGACTATAAAAGTCACCCTTCAGATCTGGGAAATTAAATGAGCATTTGTATTGAGCTTATTTGGTTTACATGTAGAATATTTCAGGTTGCATATAACTTGAACTCAGTCTGACTTTCGGTAAACTCAAGACTTAATGATTCTTCAGTTCCATTTTTGTTATGGTTTTGCTACATCTTTATGCACCATCTCCTGGAAGCTGTACAACTTTGCATAGATTAGCATGTTACAGGGAGATATTTGCATTTAGCATGACCATAAGAATGACCCTCCTGCCTGGCATCAAAATGTCTGTACTCTCTCTATGGCAAAACGCCATTCGCCATCTGGCACTGCACTCCTGCCAAGTCAACTGGGATTTCTCGAAGACCTTTTTATATTCACATGCTTTTAGACTTTGTTTTCAAGGCAAGTACACAAACACAAAATTACAGATTTTTTTAATCATACGCATAAATAAATACATAAGCATTAGCTTGCTAATGGCTATAGAAAAGCAGCTCAATAGAGATCAAATGAAAAATGCTCATTTTCATAGTGAGTGACACTGAACGGCCCTGATTCACATAAATCCTTTTTCAAAGAAACTATATAAAGCCGAACTTTAATGCACCACACACCCTCACAAGATAAAACTCACTTTTACAATCAGTTAAAGTACTTTTGATAGGTTTGTAGAACCTTGTATGTAAACTGATGAGAAGCACGATACATACATCTTTTCCAGCTATATACTGACCATTATTTTAAGGGTCAAGAAACATTTGGAGCACCAAGTAGAAATTGTGTTGAAACAATCATATCTTATCTACATTAAAAAAAGCCATGAATAATATGATGTCTGAAGTTGCTCTGCAACAAGCCAAGACTTGCATACTGTCGTGGTTTGCAGCTCATCACAAACTACAAATCCAAACCAAAGCTGTGGGAGTCTGGTCAATACAGTGCACAGTATTTCTTTTCAAACCTGTTCTATTTCAGCGCTTCTGATAAAATCCTCCAAGGCTTAGGTCCAGTGACTTGTTCAATCGTTGTGCACAAGCAATTAGTGGTAAAATGCCACTTGACGTTTGCTAACCTCTTTAACTCAAGGTTTCTGTTTAGAGAAATCTGCTTGAATACGACATGTCTGTCATAACTTTTACTATGTGGTTTATCTGAATTGCTCTTGTATGAAAATAAAAGTCAGATCCAGAGCACAGTCCAGAGGTCTAAAAATCAATACAGCACACCAAAGAAAGATAAATCCACAAAAAAAAGCCCTTTGTGATGTGAATATCCCTTTGAAAGTATGCAGTTGCAATCCAAAACCTCGAGCCAACCGAAATACAGAATCTGACATTTGCTGACATGCCAAAAAAAAAAAAAAAAAAAAAAGGAAAAAGTGAAGCTTTTAGTTGATAACAGTTCAGGTAAACCTTCCAAATTAGTCATTTTAGCACAATTTGAAGAATTTTTGTCTTGGCTTCTTTTCCGATTTATATCTGATCACAGATAGTCATTCCATCATATAATTGTTTTTGCACCAAAATAAAAGTAAAAGAAGCAAGAGAAAAAAGAAAAAAAAAAAAAAAAACACTGACTGTAAAACTAAATGCTTCAATCCACAGAGCCCAGACATTGTGAAGGGCACAAGGCAGTTTCTCAGGAGGCCGTTGGAAAATGATTGAAACGTCCATCAAACCATCAGGGCCAATAGAATACATGGGTGTTTACAAAAATTACAAAACCATGACCATTCACCAATCACAGCAAGGTAAATTAATTTGCTGTAAAGCGATGAAATTTAAAATCGCAGAGTAAGACAGTGTTAGGAAGACAGAAAAGGCTGAAAACCATCAGGTCTCCCTTCATTTAGCTTCTTAGTGTGAAAATGGCATCTTGTTGAGGTAGAAAATGTTTGTCATTTAGACAAGGCTTTCACCATTACGTAAATACGTAATAAGTTTATTGGTTAATGCATAGCCTTTGAACTTATTTTGTTGCTTGAATTATAACTGATGCCCCTCAGCACTGCCGATGTGAGTTTTATTTTAATTTTGTACAAGAAAACGTACATCCACGTTGTCTAATTTACAACATCTTATGAAAATACAAAAAAAAATTATTTTAGCTAATTTTAAAAGCTTGTTTTTAGTTTTTTGTTTGTTAAATAAAGTTAGGCTTGGTTTATTTACTAAAACACTAATGCTTAAGCTCCCATGACAGCACACCAATTAAATTTTATTTTACTGCGTTATAAAGCTAAATTGTTTATAGATTAAACTTAGCATTTGATTGACATCATTGCCTTTAATGCCATATTAAGTCAGAGTACTTTCTCAGAGCAGTATCAGGACATTACAAAAATGTCCTTGTTTAAACTAACAATACATTTTTATGTTCAGCCAAACTATCAGTTTAACTGCTGAAGGTCATTTTCCAAAGCAAGAACATCCCTAATATTAATGAATGATAAACGGATAAGAGCAAGAGTTCTCTTTTACATTCTAAACCCCACGACTGAATGTCCTCTACTTGCATGCTAATTTTAAATGTCCGAGAGAAAAAGGAAAATACTTTTAATGCTTAACTAAATTTGTGCAGAGATCAGTCCAGCACAAACTAATCTGCTCCACATGATTAATGTGTAAATTATTCAACAATTCTTTCTAAGAAGAAATTAGACATATGAATAAAACTGTGCAGCATGGAAACAGGCACTAGTTGTTTAATTTCTGCAAAAGAAAATATCTGGCTGTGCGACAAAGATGGTCTGCAAATATCATGAAAATTAAGTTGGGACTAAACATGTTCTAATTCTAATTACCTGTCTAATCACAAGTTTCAGCTTGAGCCCTGTGGGAACAAAGGCCTAAACCAAGTAGCCATGAACTGTAACAGAACCAATAAATCCATTATTAGATTGCTTTGCAAATGCAATTACCAGTAGCTGATTATAACCGCTCGCAACAAATGAGGACCTTTGGATTCCAGCTCAGAGTTTCTCACACACTATGGGGAAAATGTCAGTATACATCCTGACTACATCTGATTGTTTCAAAGTAACGGGAGCTCGGTGATGAACACCATTAACATGCCTCACCATCTTTATGTGAGGAAACAATGCTAGAGAGTCCGATTACAAGGCTCCATCTCATCGTTTGAGCTGGACTCGGTGTTGCCAACACGTTGTGAAACGTTTTCACATTTATCTTGCACTGAGGACTTTAGATTATAAACTCCTGCTGCATCATTAAGGAGTGCAATTAGAGCTCAAGAGTGTAACCCCGCTGCGTCCATGAAACGCGGTGGGAAAGAAAGGTAGCAGGTGGCGTTGTAATAGATGGAGGGAGATGGATAGACCTGCGGTATTTAACACAGATGAGCCTTGTAGCTCACTGGTTGCTGAGTTGATGTCGGGAGAAAGAATGCGAAGAAGACTGAAAGCAAGAAACAACATGCTGAATTCATAAAAGGACTTCAACACAGTAGTTGTTTATGTTAAGCAGGGACGCCGTGGCAACTGAGGGGAATCCATAGAGTTAATTCATCACAACTGGATTGTAACTTCGTTAGTATAATATAATGCAGATTAATCACATTACCTATTGTGACCTAAAAGCCTCTCTCCTGCGGAGGGTTGTTTAGTCCAAAGCAGCGCGAAGTTGGTCACAAACACGAGTGAAAAGATGAGCGACGGACGTCAGGCTGGTGTGCTCAGTGGAAAACTTCACTTTAACAAACGCTGCACTGGACTTTTGGATAAAACGAAGCTAGTATGTAGTCTACTTATTGCAATAATGAATTATCCTTCACCGAAGCACAACCCAGATAATGCTTTGTATCACTCCTCAAATTCAAATGTTTGACATTTCTTTTGTTGTTTTTTAGAATTACTTTTTCAATTAATGACATGATTCAAACATTTGAGTTTCAAACACTTTTAACAATAGTTAAATAAATCAATTGGATTGAACTGATTAATCGTAATTGATTGAAATAATTGTCAACTAATTTTAGTTAATTGTTATAAGGAGTTATACTGTGTTGTTTAACTGACATATACAACATGTACAAACACAGCCAGAGCAGTAATTAAGCCAAAACTGTACAGCAAATATGTATATTTTGCCTTTAGGATTTCAAAAAACTAAACAAAACAAAAAAAAAAACTGTTTTTAAATATATTCTACCAGGAACTCTAGTGGCACAAGTTTAACTTCAGCCTCTACATGATATAAATGTTTCACATGCTGATTGTGGCACCTTCAGGCATTTGGGAAGTATGATCCAAGATAAACCAGATACATGTGTATTCTTTCCAATAAACTCAAACATTACAAATAAAATAATTAAATATTTACTTGACGTGACATCATCTGGCTAACCCTAAATTGCTTAAAGCAGCAGTACTTGGACTGTATGTCAACATCTAAACATGAAAAATGCAATAAAGAAATCTCTAAAAGACGTCCTCTTATTTTCCTGGCATGGAAATTATTGTATTCCTAACTTACCTAAATTGGAAAGGATCAGGCTGATACAGCATAAACAGAGGGAAAAAGGTTTAAAGAGTGTGAATAAATATATGGTTTTAAATGTATGTCTGTCTACTCAGATTTGATTACATACCAAAGTGATAAAAGAGTGAGTGTACTAGCTGGCTTATAGGAATGTATCCTAAACAATACCTGAATGAATGAATGTGCTGTTCAGCTCTGTGAAAAGTGTCTGACCCACCTTTGAATTATTTAGATTTTCAAGAATACAGGCTTAACTGGTTTTCTGTAATACCACTTCAAGGCTTTCGAAAAAACTCTGCTGCTGTTTTGCTTTTTCACTCTAGTCCAATACCTGGATGTCTGTCGGCATCTTCACAAGCAGACTGTCACAAAAAAAAAAAACTTTGCTTATCCCCCCCCTTTCTTCATAAGAAGAAAACAACTCCAGAACATAAAAAAAAAACAAAACAAAAAAAAACACCATTTGGTCTGGTTAAAATGGAGTTTCTCCACCAACAAAAAGCTCCCCAAAGAGCACTTAGGTAAAAACAAAATATCTCAATAGAGTTTGAAGCATATCAATATAAATAGTTTAGGAAATTTCACAAGGACAAATGAAGCAGCAGAAGGCTAATAAAACTGTACAACAATTTAACCGCATCTAAAAGCCCTGCTCTTAAGAAATCAGAAAATATTGCAAGGAAAAGCAACATACTTTAGCTGAGCCATTTACCGGATGTCATGTTTGCAAGTAATAGCACTTTGCTGGTGCCAGACTCCTATTCTAACCATTTGAAGCAGAGTTGTAGATCCATCTAAAATAAAAAGTAAAATAAAATAAAAAAATGCAAATCCCCAACACTGTCTAGAATAGTTTCGGGGTAAAAACTTAAGCATGTTCTCTAAGGAACTATGAAGGAACTATGACACGACATCATCCGAGACAAAATTATTGTTTTAGCTTTGCTACTTTTTAAACCTTCATGAAAAAAGTCACTTTCAAAGATATTTAAAACCCTACAAAATGTTACCAAGTATAAGATCTGATTTCTTGGAATTTAAAGATGAGCTTCAAACTTCTTTTTTTTTTAAGTGGGCACTCAGACTTTTCCCTCACTTTTCCAACTTCAAAGTTGAGGCTGAAGTTTTCATATTCTACTATTCCTGAGTATGTCAGCTGGAAGAAAGTAAGACTCAGATGAGACCTGTGTATCCACCAAATACTCAGAGATGTAATCAATCTTGAACTTCACCAGGACTCATGTTAAATTAAACCTCATTAAACCAGTGTCATAATAACGCCTTAGTATTTGGTAGAATGACCTTTAAACTTCTGAATCTGAAGAAAATAATATGAAGATTTGATACAAATGATCTTACTTTTTACACTGGAAGTAGCTATTTGACTCACCGAAAGCTATTTCTAGGCTTCATCTGATTCAATGTTAGACTAAGAATCAAGGTCATGCTTCTTTTGATACAGATGTTAATATTTCCCTCTTAATGCATTTTTCACAATTTTGCAAGGAAGAAAAAGGAGTGCAAGGACAGAAAGAACAAGAAAAGAAAATGACATGGGAGAAAGAAAGAAAACAAGGAAGGAAAAAAAAAGGCAGAAAAGAGAAACAGGTGCACAATGAATGACAAAAAGATGAACATGAAGGAAGCCCCCTACATTTAAAACAGATGGGTGAGCCAATAAAGTCTGGAAATACACATATTTCTCTCCACTAATATTTTTTTCTTCCATACTTAATCTATGCCCGTAAAATAATTCAATCAAAATTTCTACTTTTCTGGACTCCATAGGAACCCTGGTTATAAAAAACAAATTGACAATGACAGAAATATTGCAATAACTTTTTTTTTAGGGCAGAGAAAACTTTGTGATATTATTATATGGGAAGCAACCTCTGGTGCACCTTTTTTTTTTCCCAGAAGGAAAAAGAAAATGTAGACACCTTACTCTGAAATCCCACTCCTACCTCATCTGCTCACATAAAACAAGAGCACTGGAGCCCACTTTCCCCAGCCAGACAAATTCAGGTCAAAACAACTTTATGGGCATCGTTAAATGCAGTGCTGGATGCAATAAACAGAAGAAGAAAAGCAGAGTTTTACAGCGTGATTGATTCGTTTCAAACAGACACTCACTGTTCCACCAACAATCCTGCCCAGGGGGTACCAGGCCCTTTCGTCAAACCAGTTGAGGAACTCATAGAAGCCATTGGTGGTGAGATGGTGGGTTGATCTGTAGTTGAACCTGAAGCAACACAACAAAAGCAGAAGACAGAAATGGGTTATTGTAATGCAGAATATAGTTGACACGCTCCGTTAGGATCAAATCGTCTTAGGCGGAGATGAAAGCAAAACATGAAGCAACACAAAACAGATTATTTTATTCAGATTTTAAGAAGGATCTAAGGAATATTAAGCTGCTTTGACTTGTTCGAAGTGAGATCAGTAAGTTCCTCCATTCACAATCTGAGCCTTTGTAGTGATGCCAAGAGCTCCGAGGTCAGGCTTTGGTTAGAAGATCAGACGGTTTTACTCGGGATGTGACAACAACATTAAACAGGTCTCAGTTTTCCCTTCTAATTCAACGAATCAATCAGGACGTAGGAATAAATCTCAGCGATCTCACTTAAAACATGACCCAAGTCAAACCGTAGTTGAAGTAAGTCGGAAGGGGGTTGGAACGCTGTCATACAGCTCAGAGAAAGAGCTGACAGTCTTCTGAAAATTGCTGCTGAAGAAAACGGAGGAACTCTGTGGCAGCTCCTCCGCCACACAGCTAATTAATTTGGGATGTATTGTGGTTCGAGCACAGGCTCAAATGGATGGTGGAAAATACTCCAGGTGCAAGACAGAGAGAAGTCAGCTAAAGGCCAATTACCTGGGAGGTGTACAACAGAGTGAGTATAACCTTGTCTGTGAAGATGAAACTGTTTTACACCAGAGAAATTCTTTGTTTCACATTTCATCGAGTCTTATTTAATCATCCCATGAGGTAATGCTGCGCTGAGGAGATCAAGGTGCTGCTGATCTCTGCAAAAGACGCTTATTTTATATCATTATCCTCAGTCAAACTGAAGAAACGCTCACACCGAATATACGGTCACCTGTGAAAGTTCTCCGGATTTTGCCACTTTACCACCTCAAACATCACCGTACTCCGTCTGATGAGCTCACATTTATCCAACCTCCCCGTCGCTTTCTGAGTCAGCACTTTGCAGACAGACTCCTGCCCACTCAAACAGTACTGACTTATTGCCTTTGATGCAACGACACACACTCGTTAGCACAAGCTCTCCAACAACGTATGATGCTTTGTGTACACGGTAGCTAATACAGGGTTTCTGCAGGTTTCATAAACTCAAATGTAAGACTTAAGATATTTACTAAGACCATTATGAATGTAAATTAAGACAAAGTCATGTAATAATAGATACAAATTTGCACTTGCTCGTGACAGACACAAAATGGCAAGCTAGCTAGGATATTTTAGCAGCTACTCAGAGGTAGCTTCCACCGCCTCGAGTCACAGAACGCAATCAAGAGGCCTGAGTGTAACGGACATTTGCCTGACAGAAGAGTCACAAGAAGACATTTTTCTAATTAATTTAAGACATTAAGACTTTTATTTTAGATACGTGAATTTAAGACTTAACATTGTGCAGACACCCTGTAACAACAGATAAACACTGAGTTAAATGTTGCCTTCACAGGAATTCCTTTCCAAATCAAAGTACCTAAATTTGGTCAATTTATCACAAACTGTATTTATAAGGTGGACTAACTATTAAATCGGTGAATTTAAATTACATTTAATCCTCTGTACCAATTTTTTTTTTTTTTTTTTTGGGGAACAAATTCACAGGAAACCCTGTTCTCTTCTCTAAAACTTCCGGTTTTTCTTTCCAGCATTGCTCCGTGTTTAACTGCATCCATCTTTCCATCAACTGTCTCTGATCCATCCCTGCTTCAGAAAAGCAGCCCGTAACATCATGACGTTCTTATTTTGTTATGAACTTCTACAACTTTACCTTGCAATACAATACAAAGCAGCCACAGGCAACACTTAATGTGCGTAAAAACAAAACACTACTTAAAGTAATCAAAAATCCAACAAAAGTAGAAGTAGTATTGTAAAAAGCTATTAAAATCTGTGAATGGTGCTTTTCATTTGGGCATTTGCTGGCAATCATATTCCTCAACAACCCGAGGCTCTGACACCAACAGAAAAACCCACTCCCACCCTAGCTGCAACTGGAGCTACTCAAAAGAAAATGCAGACACAGTAGTAGTAGTTATTCTATGGAAGAATAAAACTTAAATTTCTCCTTCAATTTGCTGCATGTCCATGCAGATGATCTAATGGCCTCAAAATTATGAGAAACCCTTACATATGGGGCATGTTTCCTAGATATTGCAGCTGGCAAAAACAAATAAATAATAACCCTAGAATGTGAGACAGCATGAAATGGAGTCAGCCAGGTGTGGAGCGCTTCCACAGAGACGCTCTGGAAGTAGATGGAACTGGTCAGGTTCTTCAGCCTCATTGTTCAGCGGTTGTCAAATCAGTGAGGCATAAACAAAGCCAATTCAAAGCAAAGTCTCTAAAGAGACAACTCTGCTCAGTGCCAAGCAAAATCCGCAAAACCCATTTTCCATCGATCTCATGGACAGCTGAACAAATCGGTTCATCCATGCCCCTGTCACGTCGATGGGACGGATAACGTAGCTCTGCTGGGCACATTAGCAATTTAATGCATAGCTGCCTATGTGGTTTCAGGCCACAAAGCCTTTGATGACTAGCAGCCTCTCTTAGCGCCAGCGAAGATGAGCAACACTAATAGAACAACACTCCTGGGTGGATGTTTGAAAGGAGAAAAATATAGCTTATATAAACTCCGTACATAAAAGCAAAGAGCAGAAATATGGAGTGGCTTAGCTTTCCCTCCCTTTCAGACACCTCCGAGGGCTGATTCACTGATTAACAGCTTCCTGGTACGATGAGGTCGTCATTATCAGCGTGACTAAATGAGCTTCATCGCTACTTACAAGCTACAGTATGCTTTTATTCAATATAAGCTGCATAAATGCATCTTAGTTCTCTTCCCCTTTATTATCAGCCAAACATGCAACTTAAGTGAATGATCTGCAGATGACCTCAACGATAAGAGACGGAGAAACCAAAAACCAAGCTGAGACCCCAACTAGTGATGAGCATTATGGGAACTCATGTTGGTCTTTTTTTTTCCTGGTAGGATAGCAACATTAACGTGTGCACAATAAATCCTGCCAAGGGCAAGATGTAATGTTTAGACCAATTTTTATTCTATCAGTGTAATCCCCACCTTAGCACAGCCAGCCAACAACTGTTCAGTGTGGATGATGATACTGAGAGAAAACGCAAATTAAGCAACTTTCAGTGTCAGGGAGGTGGTTACAAGGGAAGTCAGAGGAAGCACAGAGATTTGGGAAGCTTTTTGAAAGGAATACATTTTTACGTCACGTCAGATCATTCAGAGTGCAAAATAAAAGAGAGAGCAAACAGTCAATAACAGGAAGGCTGGATGGAGAACGAAAGTTTCTCTGCTTTAAACTGTACTCTGACCCCATTTGTACTTTGTACTAACATGCATTCCAAGTGATCTAGTTATGTCTGGACAGTACTAAATAAACTAAATAGTATTTTAACAATTAATTTGGCGAAAATGTTTAAAAATATTGATTTATCTTGACAGGAATGACCTGCAGTTGATGCTTATAAACCATCAGCTAAAATTATCTTTGGGACTGTTACTTTTATACATTTCTTCACTTTTAGACACCATAGGACAGCAAAAGGTCTGAACATCAGAGATCCAAAACAATATATTATCAAAGGAGTATTCATGTCGTGGTGCTTTGACTGTAGTGATTCTAAGTCACATCTATTCAATCAAGTCTAAACAGACTGCAATGGATTTGTAAAATATATACCTCATCACTTCATTATTATCATGCTGTTAAGAAATGTGTACACATTAAACTTTTGCATCAGTATTACCCATGTCTAGTGCAAACACACAAACTTGTTAAGACAGTCTCTCTCAGGTCTTACCTGGAACAGACAGTACGTTCCGAGTAATTCAGCTGTGTCAGGACAGCGTTAAATACTTGAACACAGTGAAAACTCATCGAGGACGTTTCCTTCAGATTACCTTCAGAGGAGGCCTGGGACATTTCTCTCTGCTTTAGTTTAGCAATCTGAATGCAAACTATCCAGGTACACTTTAAAATGGCTACCCACCAACTGGCTGAGACTCCATTCAAGTATAAGATTCGCCTACACAGCTTTTAGATTTAAAAAAAAAAAAGAAAGAAAAGAAACGGCATCAATTAAAGCAGCGTTGCTAAAAGAAAAGCAATTTAACAGGTAGACATATCTCTCCTACAAGTACAGTTTATCTATTAAGGTTTTGGAGCTGACTGAAGGCGCATTCACATTTAAGGAGACGTGCAGCTGAGTCATCTACCGTTGTACTGTTTTATGGGTTTAATTCCCTATGGGCTGATGGTGAGTTTTGTAAAATCCACCATTATTTATTCATAACTTAGAAATGGGTTTTAAGCTAAATATCTAAGCTAAAAATTAGACTGATAATTGCAAGTCAAGATAATGCCTGAATAATAATGCCTCTGAAGTTAAAGAAACATCAGCAGACCAACTGGTCTCCTATTTGCTACTCAGCCAACAGACCACCCTGTGACATGACTTCATGCTTATTAGCATTCAAACAGGCTGACTGTGATCTGAACAGGCTACATTTTCCAAATTAAAGTGAAGATCTGCCATCTTTGTTGTGATCAAACCTAAACTACTCTTTCAATATTGCTAGTTGAGAAAAACTATTAGGGTAAAGTGGAAGAGATGGTTTAAAATATCAATTCCATAATCATTTAGTTTTATTAATACCCGAGCACTCCCACAAAACATTTTTATGTTTTATATGCCCATTCTTTAGGAGCAACAGGACAAGTCAGAACAGCCAGTTAATTGTTTACAATCATCAGATATCGGAAATTTGGCAAAATCTTCATCTCTCTAGTAACCAATCTTGATAACTACACCTGATATTAGATCCCAGGGCCCAAGATGTTCATAGAGGAAATGTTTTCTAACCAGCCAATCCCATCAACCCAATATTCAACAATATCTAATGGGGCTCTCCCAATTTTCCCAGACGACAATCTGAACTCCATAAACTAAACTGCATCACATAAACAACATTTTTCTGAGAGTCAGGGCATTTATTTGGAGAAACTTCCATTTAAAAACAACACTGCCACTCAATTTTGGGATTTCTATGTTGGAAAATATCTCATCTGGAGAGCTGTCTGGATTTTCAGGGTAAATTACACCACAAGCCCAGCTCATCCAGCATTTTGATCTCCTCTCAACTTCAAATCAGGCTCGATTTTCTGTACCTCTGAAAGAAGCCAACAATCCTTGAGCAATCTCTTTTTGCTTTACAGTGCACAGCAAATTTTCATGAGGATTTACAGGAGATAAGGCACATTTATTGAGACAATTTAATCAAGTGTTAGAGTTTTGAACCAATCGGTATAAAATTCGCCGTTTTAGGATCACAGCTTCTCCAGGTTTTATTTGTCTAGCTTTGATTATATTGACAACCGGTTATTGGTGGAAACAATGAAGTCTTGTTTATTTCAATTAATACTGTTCAGCTAAGAAAAGGCAATTTTATATAAGAAAATCTACAAATCAGACTGAGTCAAACAAGAAATTCAATCATGACAGCTTCTTCCATGTTCACAGGAAAAAGCCACCCAAATCTGATCGCCTTTTTTTGCACATTTCCAACTCCCCCCCACGCCCCCAAAAAATCCAAATTGTGTCTCTTCCATATGTGGTACTAAATCCACACATGACCTGGAAGTGCCTTCACTCTGAATCATCATGTTACATTTTATTTGACTTAAAATTGATTTATACACAGTGGCATCCATTGTTACTTACCCAGACATTGTGCTGCTGTGTGACATCTACGTTCTTCTACGCTTGTGCATCGTAAAAAGTCCAGGCAAAAGCCTCATTTCAGTCACATTTCTACTAGTAGTATGAACGATCATACAAAAATGCTGCACAGACTTTGATTACTACAAATTGCTAATTTTTTAAAATACTAAGACACCTAGAAACTATGTCCATTGTGAAAACAAAAAAAGTCATTAAATATGAATTATGAAATGTAGCACGTAATTCTCCAGAATCTGATATTTTTAACTTTTTTTGTACGACAATCATGGATAAAGTCTCAAAATGCAAACTTTACGAACTACTTCCCTATTTCTACACTTGAGGTATGATAAAATCAAACTCTCTGCTTTTCAGGACTGCATAGAAACTTCTGCACAATAAGGGCAAAACTAGAAAATGAGCAAACCCATTAATGAAGGAAACAAAAAACTGAAAAAAATAAAAAATAAAAAATACACTAGAATAAATAAACAGTCATTCTGTAGTAATTATCATTGGAATAAACACAATGGTTTTCAAGCTTTGGTTTGGTAAACGAACCAGCTGGCCTTAGCAATACAAGCAGATGGTTGGGTTTTTGTTGCATGTTGAGATCTAACATCAGCTCAGCATGCAGAGCTAACAATGCATGCTCAAAAGAAAAGCATCATCTCTGAAAGACTCATTTAAGTCATATTCCTATTAGCATAATAAGTTCCACTGTCTCTAAGCTCTAATTGCAAGTAGAACAGCCTATAAAAACAGCAGCTTTCAATGAGCATTGTTTATTTCTTCCAGTAGCTCTGCGTTCTGACACTCGGCATATACATTCTCACATTCATCACTTTGGTATGTATAAAAATGAGGTTGGCAGGAAAGGGATTATACACTTCCGAAATAGACCATTCTGAGGCATTTCTTAGTCTAGGTGGTAGGTTTCCTGTAGATCAATATCCTGTCTATTCACATTCCAGTGACAGACGTGTATGATACTTATGATTTAAGACTGGATCTGTTTCAGTAAACAAACTGCTATTGGCAGCCTAATTATTATTTTAACCATGCATGCAGGCTCTTGGTTGCACCAATGCACAAGCAGCTTGGGAGTATCTGTCACCGACTTTTAAAGCCTTTGAAGTGATACGGTGGTGACACACACATGCTTATTAGCGCATGTCATGCTGCAACATTTGAAGGGATTTTTTTTTTTGTCTGTAGCTGATAAACCATTTAAAATAACTATAATATCATCTCACACACATTTGTTTTTAGTTTTTTTTAAACACCCCTGTACTGTGAAACTGGCTTTTTTTTTTTTCTCGAGGTTATCAAGCATTAGAATCTCAGTCTGGCCCCTGTCTGAGGTATTGCGGGATCTTTTGATTTCAGTTAAAAGGAAAAGATGAAACTGTGACATTTACCAAAGGAATGGATACTTGGATTTTTTCCTTCAGGGAAAATGTTGGCAAACTTAACATTCTGCAAGCATGTTTTTATTTTTTTTAAACATTAGGGAGACTTACAATTTATTATAAGCCAAACTTCTCTCCCTTTAAAAATTATAAATGATTTAACCCATTTTTATACAATTAAGCACCAATGTTCTGGCTGTATTGCAAAAAAATAAAAAATATATATGGAGCAAAGTATTCTAAGAAAATCTAAAGATACTGCACATTTTTCAGCATAAATCATCATTAAGAAAAGTAAAACTTGTATTGTACTTAGAATTAAATCATTCAGGCAACTTTTAACAGAATGATTTAAACATTTGGTGGTCTGCAGGTAAAGCCAGAGTCAAATCTCAGCATGAAGCTGAATAATTTTAATGTTTTTAAGATATATTAGTTGTAGAACAAATACTACAAGGTTTAGTTCTGCACACACTGCATTATTCTGTAATGATTTCAAAAGAAGTTGTTAAACTTAAAAATGTGCAGAGGAACTTCACTTCACAGGGCAAAATAGTGAAGTTTAATTTGCAGGTACCTGCAAGAGTTCAGGGGGTTGAGGAAGTCGCTAGAAATTACAAAAGGTAGGTTTGCTGCACCGAATCATTTCACACTTCACTGCACTTTACATTTTGATCTCAGCAGCTACAACAACATTTGGGATGTTAATAAATCAACATCCCGGCCCACTTGGCTCTCTGTTGTCGCAATGAGGAAGAAGCTGTCTGGTCAACTGTGTTCGATGTTGACAGCTCTGACGTCTTCATCTTTTGTAGGAAATAAAATATCTAAAAGATCAGAGGAACGTTAATTTGCTGCTTAGTGTGAAAACTAGCTTGTGGCCACCCATTTCCACCAACTGTGATTTAAAAAATAAATAAATATGGATGAACCCAAAGTAATAAAAAAAAACAGCAGAGGTACCTTTTAGTGCAGTTGGAGTCGAGAAGGAGGTTTTATTTATTGGGTATTAAAATTCAACATCTCATTGTTAGACTGGCATTAAATCTTCAGCAGAAAGACACAAAAGCCTTTTATGTTCCCTTTTTTTTCTCATCCATCACCCGTGTAAATGAGTTTGATAAGATATAATAGATTATCATTACAAATGACAGCCTGAAATATGTAAATTCCTCCTAAAAGAAGGGGAAAAAAAGCTGTCGCATATCGATGACTGAACTTGTAAAAAGGAGTTTTATTCAGCATAAAGGAGCTGTTCAGAGTGAAGGGCAGAACGGGAAGAGTTATTACTAGGGACACGGTGGGAGCAAAGGCTCAACAATAAATGCACCTTGAAATAGCCTGTGACAAGACGACGGTGACGAGAGTTCATTCCCGCTACGTCTGCTTCCAGACCATCAGCTCCTACAGAATTGTGGGCCGACGTGCGGCGAATTCATCAGAGACAGAACCGCTAGCAAACCAGGCCTTCTGTTCAATAGCACCATTAAGTAGCGAAGCATACAATTAACCAACTGGGGTTCGGCGGGTATCGATCAGCTCTCAGAGGAAAGGCGACACATCTGAAGTTTAAACAGCAATTGTTGTGGAGAGAATCTGATCTGAGTGGAAGAAGGTATGGGGTGAGACTCCACCCAAAAACTTTCGTCTTGGTCCCATCGCCGTTAAATATTTGGAATGTCTGAAAACATAAAGCTCAATCTGTCAGCGGCTTGCTTCCCTGTGATTTCCCAGCAGCGTTGCTCCCGCCTCAGACGACCAGAAGCGCAGCGCAAGCAAGACGTTCTCACATAAATCCCTTCCGAGAAAAAGGCCAGGGAGAAAATGGTTCATTTGTGAAAAGACACAATTCAGAAGTTTTTGCAAGAAAACAGCACTTTTTTTATATATAAACAAATATTTAGGGACATTCAATCAGATTATGGCTGACAATCTTTTTCCGTTGATAAGGCAATTCACCGTTTTTCAATTCCTCCATGATTCAAAATTATTTTATTTTGAGTAAGAAATTAGTTTCATCTACAAAGTAAATGTGAACATTTTCCAGCTTAAAGTATGAATTGTGCCAAAAATGTCTCCCCACTTATTCATTTTCAAAAAACGCAATTTCAGATGACAATGATGTGACATATATGAAGCAATTCCATTATAAGTACAAAGTGCTCAGCATAAATGTCTTTTTGATGATTTTTCATATCTTAAGCAATGTAATATGTGAGATGTAACCTAATTTTAAGCCTGAGATGAAGCTACTTTGTCTCTCACAGTGGTTGGGAACAATTACAAGGAGCACTCATATTTTACCAATACATTAATTAAAAATGTGTGGAGAAATTACCAGATCCTGTCACATTTCCAGGAGAGTAATTGCGACGCCTGATATTTAAATGTCACTGAGCAGCTCAAAGCTTATAGCCAAGAAATGTCTCCATGCAAATCTTTAGATGTGTATAATTATCCTCCAAGAGGAATGGTTTTACTGCCTGGATGTTGCACACAGACCTAAAGGAGACTGCAGAGAGTTGTACCTCCTGTCTGTGTGAGGAACTATGAGCCCAGTCTGTATTCCAGGCTTGCTTCGCTCTGCCGGAGAAATTGCCACCTACAGTCGGTGCTCGACAACAGCCTTAGAAAAGGCTGCATGCTGAGAGCCTCCACCTTTAAAAGGTTTTCTGCTCCCAGCTTTCCCATCAAACTATTATTTACAAGAAAGCTCAGGCTCCATTCATAGTAAAATCATCAGTTATTTCCAACTACACTGCGTGTTCTCTGGAGAGTTCTTGTGAGGTTCTGTGGTTTCTTTGTCATACTGGAACTTTTTAAAGTAGTAAAAGGAACTTCACTGAATATAAAACGTGGTTTTCAAACAATATTTCCATTCATGAAAAAGAAAATTAAAATATATCCAAACCAACTGTTTGTTTTATTTATTTATTTACTAAACCTTTATCTCACCAAGTAAAAACAAATTTAATCAGATCTAATTAGATCAGGTCCTCTTAAAGAAAGGTGAACTGGCCAAGAAAAGCAGCAGCATCGTCATACTCGACAAGACAGAAAAACAAACATTGCAAATAAACTGAGAAATTTGACATATAAGTGCAGGAGTTTATTTTTACACTAACAATTTAAGAATTTATTCTCATCCAAGAAACAAGAAATGTAGTAGTAATCACTAAGGATGCACCAATTTGAAAATTTAGGCTGATATTCATATCTGGAATGCTGCCGTTATGGCCAATAACTGATATGTCCAAATATTATAGATATTTCCCTACACTTTCAACATGGTGTAAGTACTAAGCTTTGCCGTGAAGTTTTGAAAGGATTGAGGGGACTGTAGTCCTCAATTTTTTGCCTGCAACTAAGGATTTCAGTTTTTTGTCTCTTTTATTGCAGATTTAACTTGGGGGAGGGGGGGGGGGGGGGGGGGGGGGGGGGGGCAAAGGGAAGAGGAGCGGTGTGGGGGGGGGTCTAGGAGGGGTGGTCTCCTCATTTCTCAAAAGCATCGAGGCCGCGCG